>JAQFZC010008184.1:0-10416 GCA_034695205.1 Dicyrtoma fusca | reverse complement strand
ACGGATTTGCCCCATCATCTACGGATTTGCCCCATATCTACGGTTATGCCCCATCTACGGATTTGCCCCATCTACGGATTTGCCCCATCTACGGTTTTGCCCCAAAACGGATTTGCCCCGTCTTACAGTACATACGTGGAGCCGCAGAGAAAGTGAGTACAGATTGTAATAATTTTAGTTAATAATAATTTTACAATCAGTATTCTGTTCTGTTTCTGTATTTCTATTTTTGTATCCGTATAAATCTGTTTTGTATTCAGTGCAGTAGTGTGTCACTAAAATGTATTTCAGTCAAATTCAGTCTTCCTTCCTTTATACAGTTACAGTAATAACCAAATGACCAGTGAATTAGTTTTAGTGAACTCAGTGCAGTCAGGTTTCCGGTAGGTCACAGCAAGTAAAAAGTAAGACAAGACAATATACTCAAAAAGTCAACTATTTACACAACGATTAAATCTATTTCTTTAAACAGATTAAAAAGAAAATCTTGTTTTGGATATTCACAAAAATGTAGAAAGGTAAAAGCTACTAACCTAATTTTCACGGAAATCAATTAAACCATCACTTTTAATTGCATTTTTCGTACAGAATTGCACAGATAGTAATAAATAAATAATACTGATACTTTATTCCAGGACAGGACGGAGGGGCTCATCTGAACGGCATACTACATATAAAATATAACCCTGAATTCCTCTTGTTTATACTTTCAGATTTTGGAAAGGCGACTGAAGGTGTTATTTGAATGTACCATTATAACATAATGTACGAATGGCACTTGGCTTCCTTTTAGTCCTTTTTGTACACATTCATGTAGAAGTAGGTATGGGTAGACGATTAGTTAAAAGTTATGTTTGATGAGCATTGTATGCTTAGTTTGTAGAAACGGCCTTCATTTAATGCCGCTGGAAATTCGGTCCATAATATTGACTATCACCTGGCTTTGCTGTCCGTTTAAAGTCCCTGTGAAAAAATCAAACAATATGTATAAATCTGTTCTAGTAAAAACGCACGTATATTAAAAATAATACGTCTTGCTATCCTAGTATTTATATTGTTGGCCTTTTGGAAGTCTTGCTTGCAACCATAATTTGTTTATCAGAATGGAATTTATGAAATCTCGTTCTGAAAATCAGGTTTTTAGAAATTACTTCAAGCATCCGTAACTAACGGATTGGCTTACCGTATCTGTGTGTGGTATAACCCCAAGTATCCCAACATCCTCCAGAATTTCCTTCACTGATGCTCGCTTGAGGAAATACAGTGATAATATTATTAAGCTCAGCCACCTCCAAGTATCCACTTTTTACAACGTAAAGTGGTCCAATATATTCCCTAGTATACACCCAGTAGAAAACTCAATTTTAATAACTTTAAAAAAATCACTATAAATATTATAGAATATTCATGAGTAGAGCACACAGTATTATCGTAGATACCTAGGTACATAGGGAAGAAGTAAGTAATTTAGTTAGTTTTACGCATTTTGTGAGCATCCATGAAAAACGAAGTGAAGATTACATTTTGTGTCGCCCTTTACACATCTGGAGGGAATATAAACGTAGCCAATAGTGTCCATTCCATTGGTGTTCTCACCATAAAAAAATTCTTGTTGATCAAATTCAATCAATTCCCCAAGAAAAGTGTGCCATCCGTAGCTCTGAGGTCTCCGAAGACCGTTGTAATACAAATGATTCAACATCTCAAATGCTCCTTCGTAACCACAGTTTGAAATAAACTGGGTCACTCCAGAAGATTCATTGCAGGCTGCTCCGTAGAAGTTTGTTGGCTAAAAGAATATAAATATGTACAACTTAGCATAGGACAAAGTCGAATTATTAAACCGATAGTAACAATGACCCACCATTCCATGTTCTGCTGCAATACTTAAGCTGGTACTGATATCTGCTTTGAACGCTGAATACATCTCCTGAATTTTCTGCCCATTCGCTGTAAAAATAATAGTCAGTTAGATTTCGAGAACGTTATTAAAAATGAAAAGTTTTTAAAAGGTATTTTACTCTGACTGTAATTACCCGGTCCATTGGAAGTATCCTTCTGGCCATGATAAATGAAAACTTTTTGCCCTTCAAGATTTCTAATGTCGTAAATGTCCCCTGCATCTGATAAAGCATTTGCTTTGGACACCAAACTCTCCACATCAATCAATTCCGGTGATTGCAAGCAAGTAAAAAAATCCTCGCCACATAAATAAATAGCTGAAACATTCAACATTTGTACTTAGGTAAATTAATATTATGGCTCGACCCTGAAATCGACGTTCTGAAGTAATTAAATCCATTGTTATTAGTCTTCACTGAAGCAGTTTACAATTTGAAGGAGCTTAAATAGCGGTTTTTTCTTACACCCGGAAAAAATCCCAGCACCGGATAGAATTGCTGAATTAATAAAATGAAACTGCATTGCCATTGCCCCACCAGAGGCGAATCCGGAGACCGTTACGGACTTTTCATCGATCGTATAGCTTCCTACACAATTTTAGTTCAATTACTTTCTTAATTAGTTTACCTGTAACTAATAAATTAATAATACCGGTATTTGACGGAGTAGTGAGCGTACCTACCTAATTTGTCTGCACACTCGATGGAACTTGGCAAGAAAATTCCGATTCCTAAAGTAATACCAAGTAGGAACATTTTTGGAATATCGTTATAGTTTTTAAAGTAAACCTTAAAATAAAAAATGCAAGAACAAATTACTAGTAAAGTTCAATTACTGAATTCTACGAGCAACACAATCAAAGTATGCAGTGTTGACTCTTTTGCAAAGAACATAGCGTGTAGAACTTTATTATGAAAACGTCCTCGTTTTGATTTTGATTAGGTAATCTTTCCTCACTGCTGATAAGTCTGCTGACACTCTTAAAGTACTTGGTATCACATTGGACACGTGACTCATTTAAACTTGAAATTGCAATTTAGCTCCTAATTGTATTGCATTGCAGACAGTTCTTTCGTGAAATTAAATTAAAATTATTTGTGAAAAATGTGATTACAACTATTGTGTAATTGTCAATGCGAATACGAATATGAAAATAAAACACTATGAACATCTTTTTTTGTTTCTTAGTAACTCAGATCTTGTGAATACATTTTATTATTCAGAATATTGTCTGCGCATCCATATATCTACTATGATTAATAATTGTATGCCTCAGCTATCTGTATTTCATGTGAGTATCATAAAAATGTTGGCATAATCACTTTATAAAATGTTTAGTTAAACAAATTCGTCTATCGTTAGTTATGTATATTTACCAGTTTATGTGATAGACACTAAATTAGCATCGGATTCAGCATACTTTTGAATAAGTCATGAACTCATGAAACAAAGACACTTTGATTTCGAATCGCCAAGATTTCATTCGGCAGTCGTAATACTAATTATTGTTGTACATAATTCCTCTAAGCCATCGTAACCGTTTAAAATTTGAATAACGAGGATGTTCAATTTCCATGTTTCGAGCAAACAAAATAATGGCAATTAATTGTCCAATGGCTCCAGGCACGCAACCCAATTATTTATAATTATTATATGATTGATGAATGATATAATTATTACTAGTCATAAATGACTGGTATCTAGATTTGCGGGGTAGAACACAGAATAAGATTTTAAAATTGTTGGACAAATAACAATAATAAAACTGTCAACCGAGTACATTTGCCGTCGCGTGTGTCAGACAGCGTGTGCCTTTAATTGCTCAAATATTTCATTCATTCATAATCACAAAGGATTGTATGATCGATGAAAATTAATATTTTAATTGCTGTGCCTTAAATACATAAGTAATTGCTTTGCTTAACTTTGCTAAGTTTCGAAGAAAGTCGTTATTCGAAATGGTTTAATTTCATTATTGTCAGTACAAAATAACTTCTCGTGGACAAAGTATCGAAATTATTGTGCCAACATTTTATTTACCTATATATTTATTTCCTAAAAGTTGCCTGACATTGCTGAAAAGGAAATGCGAAAAAAAGTAGAAATGTTAACAAAAGAAGAAGCAATCTTTAATTTGAAGGCCTTTGCGTTGTTCTCCAAGCTGAATTTTCTTCCTATTGAAGTAGACGTGAATTTGGGGCAAGTCAAAAGTCAAACTTCCAAATGGAGAAAATGGCTATGGATCTGTAATATTATTTTGTGTGTACTAAAATCAGTCTATATGCTCATCCGGCTCATCCAATGTCTGGTCAATCCTCAAATCTTTGACTTACAGCAATTCCCGATTCATTGCGGCTACGTTGTTGGATCTGCCTTATGTATTTGGTGGATGGTTGCATCCTTTATTCTTTGGCCAGAGTATAGTGTGGTCATTTTTAATTACTTGTACTCTGACTCACAACAAAGTAAGCTTATAAGAAATAATGATAAGTTTGATAGCAGATCTTTTAAAATTTTTAATCTTTTTAAGAAATAAAGGTTTACTTACATGCTTACTTACATACCCATTTTTTTAACTATCATATCAGTAAGATTAACAAAACTGAGACTTTCTTGTAAAATGTCATTACATGGTTGCACTAAACGGTTCGACTTTAATGCAGAGACACGTGGAAAGCGGACCCCAAGGAAGATTGTAGAATACACACTACAGGAGCTTCTAACCCGATTTCTTATGGCAGTTCCAGCCGGAATTATTCAAACACTCATCCTAATGTTGGCCCTGAAACCAAATGCAATTCATGGACTGTATTTTTCTCTTGATTCCCGGTGTCAGAATTTCCTGACCCGATGTTTTGCACTTGGAATTGAATTCTATCTCATCAGCTTATTTCTTTCGGTTATTGCTTTCAATATGTTCATTCAAATGTCCCTGTTTCAGAAAATAAACGTGAATGCTACAACTCAGTTAGACAAACTACGGTAAGTAATATACTTTGTAGTGTGCAAAGCTATACAGTTGTAAGTTTACAATTATGTAGGTATTATGTTAAGTATTTAATGATGTATAATAATTATCGAATCTTTTCCTGTGCTAGTAGGGATGTTCCAGTATGCCACCTTTCAATACTGAAAGTACTGAAAGCAAGCCGAAAAATTCAGATCATAGTTCATCTCTTCAATCTCAGCTCCTCATACTCCATCTTTGCATTTAAGATCGTTTGGATAACCATAACCGTCCTAGCTTTCACATGTGCGTTTCATTTTCATTGGGAATCTCCGATAGTTGCATTTTTGTACTTGAATCTTGGTATTAATCACTTGATCGTGTTCGCTATCCTTTACGACAAAGCTTTTCAAATTCCAATACTTGTTGAGGAACTCAAGACTCAAATATTGGTTGCAGCAAACAAGTTGCCTAATAAGGGCAACAACCGGGCTGGAACTGCTGTCCATTTATTAAAGCCTGAGGTCGCGGCCATCGGACGCTTGGGGATCAAAGTGGGGAGTTTTCATACTTTTTCAAGGAGTTCAACTCCAGAACTGGTGGATTTCATTGTTAGTAAAACTGTGGCTTTGCTTCTTGCATTTGCATAGATCATAAAACAATAATAATCTGGAGCAATCTATCTCGAGCATATATGTACAGAGTATCTAAATATACAATTATACAGATAAGTGACCCATAGGTACAAACATTAAGGAATCTGCTTTCACAATTAATTCTGGTGATGCCGATATCATAATTGTATAATATGCTTTGAAGTATAATTTACGTACTTTCTACAATGTTTTTATAAAATAATTACAGTAAATTATATTTAAGTACATAAAGTGAGTTAAAAGTAGTCATTTAATGGTTTGGGTGTAAGGGACAAGTATAAATAAGCACTACCATGTACAATAAACTGAATATAAGCCTTCAGTCTTTGATAATTTAAATGACAACAGAAGTTCCAAAATAACTGGAAAATAGGTACCTAATTGATTAAACGAAACATTTAATCTACATATATTTCTCATCAATCTCATAGTCAAATCTCCAACCTGGCAGTTTCCATCGCCAACAGCAATAATTATTATTGTTGTTTATTGACAAAATAAATGCCATACAGCTTAATTTAAACTATAATAGTTTAGTTTATAATATAGTCTATATTCCTGTTTACCCATTCACTTATCTAATCAAGAATAGGTAAGTCATTCATAATCGTAAATAACATGGAGTTCGCTCTTTCCTTACTTTATACTAAACTGCTCCATTTTAGTCTGTGTTTTGTCCTTATCTGTGCATTATTACTTTTATTACTATTGCTGATTGTATGGCAGTCTTTAAAATATTTAGCAAATTAAAAAGATAGGTTCTACCTTTTACCACAATTTAACAGTTTACAATTAACTACAAGAAGATGGCAACCAAAGCTGGACAATTAAGGGGCGGAGGGTTATCCACAAGTGTAATGGGAACGTTTCACTTCTAGTGGAATTCATTGTTACTTGCATTTTCCTAAAATTCATAGTAATATAAAAACAAGCGATAGCATAAGGGGCGATGCATCTATTACGTTTCCAAAAGACGGAGGGGGGGGGTCCATTTGCGTGGAGATTAGAGACATTTTGATCTTGAGCTTTAGTAGAACGCAAAATCCAGGAAATCTAAAGTAAAGTAGAGCACTCACAGTACGCAGTTTATGACCAGCATTACATTTTGTTTAATAAAAAAATCCTTTCTCTAGAACTTGATTCAATAATTTTCTTGTTTATTCTGGAGACATTTTGACAGTCAAATTGTCGCCGTCGTCAGCAGTTATTTGTCGTTCCCTAAATTAAATAACTGTCTGTATAAGTTATCTCGTACTATGATATAATTAGTATTAAACTTTGTGGTATGACAAATTGAATTTTCAGATGCCATCGTTCACTTAATACTATTTGCCTTACCAACTTTTAACATTAAACTAGTTAAGTATGTTTGGAACTGCGCAGTTTGGGACGTTCGGACGTGAACCAACTAACTTTTGGTTCGTATTTAACATACCTAATCAATAATCAAGTAACTAAGTATAAGCCACTGAAACCTATTATGTAATAAGAAAACATGCACTTGTTAATGTAATATAAATAATTTGCCTTTCAAATAGTTCAGCCCTAAATACAAATGACAAGAATAGTTAAAAATAATGCGTAATAACTGGTATGCTACGAAGTCTATTGACTTTGCTGCATGTCAGTCTGTATCCGTAAGTAATTATACATATCTGTTTGTCTGCCATGTATGTACGTACCTACATGCAAATCAAATCATCAAACTATTGCGTACATTATTGTAACTGATGGCAAAAAAAATAGGATTTCGTCGTTATTATTGACAGTATAAAAAGACGGAAATACTCAGTTAAGAAGGGGCCAAATTGTCTGCTGTATTTATCTGTAGATATCCATTTGAGGTAATAATACTCGGAAGGCAGTCCACGCACTGCACTGGCTCAAACTTGCAATCAAAAATAATTGCCAATATTCTTTATGAGTGTACAATGAATACGTACAATCACTGTGCTTACAGTGGAACGGATGAGTTATCAGAAAAGGAAGCACTTACTACGTTTATACTTTATACTAGCAATTTAATTTAGCACTATCTTCTTCCTTTTAAGATATCAAGTAAGCTATTGTACGTGTGTAGGTAGGTAATTAAACAGGTGTCGTTGTGTGCAGAACATCTTACGCCCCAGGAAAACTTCTTGAGTGACCTCCTAATTACTGTTTTGCTATGACGGTAGGGTGTTTATCAAAGTAATTTACTGTAATAATTATCCCATTAATAATAATTGTTGAGTTTATTAGCAGCTAATTTAATACACGTTAACATAAACACGTAGGTATTTTTGTTATGGCGCTAAAGTAATTAGTGTGACTCATCAAAAAACATCTCTGTCATGCATATGGTAGAAACACAAGTACAGTACTGATGATCGTTATATTTTTCATTGCAGCAAGGATGGTTCCACGGGCTAGTTGGTTCGAATAGGTGCTTTCCGTGGTTTTCTAACTACCTATACCTACATACATAAATTAGTAAGCTATATCATTTGAATTTGTGCCCTACAAAAATTATGGCATTATTTTAGTGAAAACAATTACATTAAACATAAATACGATGTCTTTAGGCTCGTACAAGTATTTAATAAATATACCAAGAAACGTACCGGTCAAAAGTGTCACAACCTAGAGCGCCTGTCATTACGTTTCCATTTCTTGAGTAACTATAATTCCTTGTGATTAACTTTTTACTGGAAAACAACTTTATATCAAATATCAGTCTTCACCAGCAGTAAGTACGTTTAAATTAATTATCTGTATTTATTATAATACTGACGAACGATAGGATATTTTGCAGAGTATGTAACATTCTGCAAAAGCGATGCAAATATTCTGTCTAAAAGTATTAGTTCATTTATTTAATTGCATTTTTGGATGTGCACTTAGATGGACAATTTAAGAATTGACAAATGCGGAATGCTTTAGCCTAACAATAAATTATCGAAAGTAACCCAAAATGATTAAATGTAACAATTAATTATTTAGTACAGTATCTCACCGGTGGTTTAACAGTGTTGCATAGAAGTCAGGACAAAACCGATTCATGCTGTAACAACTGTATTCCATAATACATAAGAACCACTATTATCATTTACATTGTGACAAGCCCTTTAAAATGCGAGTGTTTGTAACCACAATTAACGTAAGTAGTCAACATAAGTTCCACATTTGAACTCCTTGACAAAAAGTTATGTACCCCATTTTGTTCCTTAAATATCCACTTGAAGTGGATTTGATTGGATTGCTTGCTCTATAACCGATGACTAAAATTGAAATAGCAAAGTTTACAACGTAAAATTCTATGCACAGAACAGATACTTAAAAAAATAATAATAATCCACATTTTCATATAGGCACAAAGTATAATAATATGTAATACGTAGGAATTGGATTAACTCACGTGAGTTAATCCAATTCAAAAAAGTACTTGGTGTCTTTCACTATAGGATAAAAATGCTGCAGTAAGCAGCTATACCTATTCGTTTACGGCTTGAGCAATGCATTTCCGATTTACGAGTAATATAAAGCAAAATCCACTGAAAGTGAGAATGAATGCAGGGTAACCCTTGGTTTATTACATTATTACCCAAAAAAGCAGTGTTGCCTCAGTACATACGAAGTGGCGTTGCTTAGTAATACATTTGTAATTATTTACTGTTTGTGATCCCAGCTGTGTTCCGATGCAATAACATTATTGCCAGGGTCATATTATAGTAGCTGTTTATTTCTATGTTTATGACTCTTATCCTGTTCTGTCATAAATATAAATGGTGTAAAAATTGTCCAGGATGTTTTTGTTATTGGATGTTTATAATGTTACCCAAAATTTGGGCTTATTGATTCGAAAATAAATCCTTCAGTTCTTATTTGAATCCGAGAGAGTAAACTGCATTTGTCACTGCGTTACTCATTTTTTATTTTAATATAATTATATTGTGAAAGTTTGTGTCCAAAGAAGAAGAGAACCACGAATTGCGTTGGCATCATTTCGGCGGACAGAAGGACAGAACAACGGTTGGGACGACCAAGGCTGGGACTGCAACTAGTGACAAGTTCTTACATAGAGTATTCGGACAATCTTCTGACCAAGAGGTAGGTACTAGTAGTAATGTTATAAATTAATCGATGGACCTTCGCCTTCTAATAAATCACGATATACATAAATAATCTTTTAATGATAGGTAATAGTTATCTAGTTAGTAATCATTTATTTTTATTTTAGTTTTACGCAAGAGAATTTAATGTCTTGGATGAAGTGAAAGATACGATGTATAAAAATAACATAATATTTTGGCTGGCACCCACCCTTTATTAGTTTTGTAGGATAAGAATAAGAAACTATAGATTTTGACTCCTTTGCAATGGCTGTCTTGCAGAAAGCAAATTATATGTTTATTAGTAATCTAGGAAATAAAGTTTCAGAATAAATAGATTTGTATGATACGTTTATGTACATAAAGTCAAGCGTATTTGAAAACCATGCAATTTTGTAATCTTTTCCTAGGAATTAATATTAGCTAGGTATGTCCTTATGTAATTTAATTACATTTGGCTCACTGCGCAATGAAATGTAAGCAACTGGGCAGTATTGAATGTTTGAATTGCACAATGTAGATTATAATTAACTCTTTACTTGACGTCATAAGAAACATATTAAAGTAAATTACTAGTCATCAATATAATGCTGTTATGCTTATGTTCAGTATCTACCTATAATTAATTTGCAGAAGCGTCTACAATTAATGCAATGACTTTAAGTATAGGTACACTTAACTACTGGATAGAAATGGGACCTGTACACCGCTCCACTTATTCAGTTGCTAATTATTGGGAAAGTATTTTCCATACTTGAGTAATCCTCATACTTTTACAGGTTCCTCATTCCATTTTCTCATTTCACAAGTTTTCACAATT
>JAQFZC010008183.1:0-10416 GCA_034695205.1 Dicyrtoma fusca | reverse complement strand
ATTAGATCTATAGCTACAACAATATCTCTGAACATAAGAACAGTGAGATGCATATAATCTTTTCCTTATTATCAATAACCTATTATAGCAATAACAACTGTAACAACTTTCGAAACTCTCTCTACAAACCTCGCATTGACAATGACAGTTGGAAAACAAGTGGCTGGCAACATACATATTATGCATATTATGGCAAAGCAGCTGCCTAAAGAATATTTATCTAAAACACTAGGCGAGTACAAAAGTATGTATGACTTACATTCGAGGCACACTGAAAGTTACTGTAGCCGTTGCTAGGCCCACCGGAAAGGAATTATCGGATTCCATGAAAACAGCACAATGTATCTCTGTATTGTGATAGTTTGTTGAGTGCTTCATTGACTGAATTTGAGCCACAGATATATAATCTCTGAACATAAGGATCAGTAGTGATACAAATAATCTTTGCCTGACTTCCTGCGAGCTACCCTTCAATTCTTGAGCTGAAAAGTCAATATGATTTACACAGCACAGTTTAAGTACGTCCCCGAAAGAATTGCTTAACATTCTATGGTAAATCCTAAGAGTGATTTCGTCTAAAGGGAAACTCGTAGTAACAGCATACCAGTGGGGACTAAGCCCAGAGAATTATTTTGCAATCACAAAAACCTTTTTCTGTAATAAGGCTCCGCTCTAAAAATGAATCAATAGCTTTCTCACAACGGAATCTTTACTTAAAAAAATAGCAACTCTTCAAAAGGCAATCGCAGCATAGTTTCATACATGTATCAAAAACTGAAAATAATTTCACCCACCTTTTTTACAGGCACTCTTAAATTTTCATTAATTAGTAACTGGAGTCCATCAATAGGGTCATAACAGCTGACAGATTACTTATGACTGATAGTTGAAAAGGAACTAACTGGGAGAAATCTACCGTAATTTTTGGAAGGGTCAGTCAAAGGTCAAAGTTTTCTTTCTTTCCCTAATAACGGCATTTGTTTACTGTCTTTACAACCATCAAGCAGATCATTAAGTTAGATGAGAAAGAGAGTCCCAATATGGTGACAGACGAACTAACTAATTAGTCTTAAATAGCCTAATACGAAGGAATCAACACTTCACTGTCCACAAAGCCACAAGAGAACTTACACCGGACGTTGTCAAAGGGGAAAGATGTACGAATATACAATAGTTTTTATTATGTGGAAAGATTTAAGTTAATTACCGTTAATTCCCTTTTACTACTCGCGTCTGTACGCGGGGGTCCGAGGGCCTGAATGGAACAATGCGCGGGTCTCCAAAAATACGCGGGTCTCTAACAGTACGGGGGTCACCGGAAGTATTTTCAGTGTTTAAGTGTACAGAAATTAGTGTAAACCTAACTTTTTAGCCCCTGAATAGCTTCAATTAAATGACACATACTTTTAGGTCGCTTAAAAGTGTAAAAATTCTTGTCTTTAGCCTGTTTATTCCAACTAAATTCAGAGCAGTAAAACGGTTAGTTTGAATAATACGCGGGTCTCTATTACAATAATATACTACATATATAACAATATATACAATAAAAATAATAGTACAAGATTCTACATTGAGTCGATAACTACGTTAATTTTTCGGTGTGTACGATGCATACTTTTCCGACACCAAATACCCCTCATGGCTGTTAGCTGTGGAACAAAAAATATTAAGAGATTTGAATGTCATGCTGTGCAGAGTTCGTAGCTTTTATATAAAGTGCAGCTGATTGAGCTGTATACTTTTAGTACACTTTTGATTTCACAACGGTAATTACTAATTACTTGCTGTCATGAGCTACTAACCCACCCTTATTTGATTTGCATCTTCTTTCATGCCCCTTGTTAGCCCCGGACTGCGTACTTCCTTTGTGGCAATATCGGCATTTGTATGGCTTCTCTCCCGTGTGGCGATGCAAGTGAGTTTCCAAATGGCTTTTAGTGTAAAAGGCAACCGAGCAGAGTGGACACTGGAAGTTTTTCTCTTGGCCTTCGGCAGTGTGACGTCTTTTCACATGACTGTTAAGGTGACCGCGTTGGGTGGTTTGATAGTCGCACTGCTTGCATGCAAATGGTCGTTCGCCCGTGTGACTTCGCATGTGACTGAGTAGAATTGTGTTGGTCGTGCAGGTGTAGGGACACAGAGTGCAACTGTACGGTTTTTCCTTCGTGTGGGTCCTCACATGTTCTTTTAAATGACACAATTGTGTTGAGGCATACGTGCAGAATTTGCACTTGAACGGTTTTCCCCCCGTATGTGTACGTTGATGAAGTCTTAGCAAATACTGTGTGCGTCCAGCATAGTCGCATAATGTACAGGAAAAGGATTTCAATTTCTTGGTTTGATCTTGGTGGTGCACTTGCATGTGCAATTTCAAACTATTCTGGTGTCTTGTTTTCCATTGGCACATTGTGCACACTTGTGTTTTTTCTTTTGAATGCATTCGCATGTGAATTTTAAGGGACTGAGCCAAATGACATTTGTAATTACACTCTGGATATGTGCAGGGTATTCGTTTATTGTTGGAATGCGTTTTTACATGATTTTGCCAATTTTGTCTTGTTTTATTTGGTTTCCCACAAGTGCCACATTCGTACAGTGTTTCGGGTGTTTGGTTATGAACGTCAAGAAACACGGCAGTGCGGGTGGTCCCGCGATTAGGACTGGGGTCGCAATTTGAGGGAGGGCACGTTTCTGTATTTTTTATTTCAAATGAACGATGTTTCGGATTTATTTTTAATTTGATCAAATTTATTTTTACGTCTTGACTGACACCGTGTTTTCGAAGGAGTTCGGAATCCGTATACGATTTTGAAGATCGGAGACTTGATTTTCGTTCCGAGGCTCCAGGTAAACTGGAACTAAAATGCTCGTTTTGATTTCCTTTAATACTTGGCATTTTCTAAGATTGACAATGTTTCGAGAACACTGTTAACAAATTATGATATTTCACTAACTATAGACTACAAGGCTGAACTATACTGATAGTATCTGTAGATTTTAAGACCTCGAATTAACAATCACTGAAACTAAAGAACTGACAAAGCGCAGAAAAGAATAATATTTTTTATTATTCTTTGCTACTGAGCGTACATTGTACGTATCGCAGTAAGACAGTATGTAATGGATACATTCGGATACCGAAAATAGACTGGATTACAGAGTTAAAAATTGTTCGATTGAAATTTTCGTATTTTTGTACAGCCTCAAAGAAACACTCACTGCACAACTCGCACTGACAATGGTAGTTGGGCAAGAAGTACCATCAGATATATATTATGGCACAGTTAAGGTCCCTTTTAAGGTCCCCCTATACCCAAGCGTCAATATAGGATGAAAAGGTTACTGCTCTATATAAAAAACAAACCTGTTTCTTGATGGTTCCAATGCATTCTCTAATTGTGAATGAGGATTTACACTGACTGAATTCCTAGCAATGTAAAGTAATAGGTACCTATATCTCTCAGAAGTGAGGATAGGCTATACTGCAAAGGTATATACGTCTGTACCACATATTTTTCATACCTTCTTAATTAGTTCCGTTAAGGTTTAAGGTGTGCACGGAGTGTATTCTTGCCTTTACACCAAAGGTACCTACATGTAAATAATTACTAATAATTAGTTACTGTATATTCTCTAATAGTACGCCCGCGTACTATTCCATTCGACCCCTCAGACCCCCGTGTACAATTAGAGACTAGCGCATTAACAGAGACCCGCGTATTATTCAAACTAACCGTTTTGCTACTCTGAATCTAGTTGAAATAAACAGGCTCAAAACAAGAATTGTGACACTTTTAAGCGACTTAAAAGTATGTAGGTATTATTTAATTCAAGCTATTCAGTGGCTAAATAGTTAGGTTTACGCTAATTTATGTATACTTAAAAACTGAAAATAGTTCCGGTGACCCGCGTACTGTTAGAGACCCGCGTATTATTGGGAACCGTCTCATTATTCCATTTAGGCTTTCGGACCCCCGAGTACAATTAGAGGCACGTGTATTAATGAAGACCCGCGTAGTAAAAGAGAATTTACGGTACATGTATGAACATCTGAAAATACTTTCATAGACTTTTTTGAAGTACACAAGCGTAGATACTAATAATTGTAAGTACGATGCAGATCTACAGCTTTTCAGCTTTAAATTTTTGATTTATTTGACTGTAATGTATTATAAAAGGGAGTAATTAAATTATAATAAGTATCATATTGAAGTAATAAAAAGGGGAAGGCTTAACGAACAAACTGATAGCAATTCAGTATGTACTAAAACAATACAAGTAAGGAAATTCAGTAAAAACGTATCAAAGTATGAATAAAAGTGTATTAGTAGGAATTGATGTACAACAATTGCACCATAATTGTATGAGAATTTAAAACAAAATGGACATTAGATTATTTTCTTGAGGTCTTTCATAGCGTAAAGTAGTGTTACTTGCTAGTTAAGAAAGCTTCTTTGCTTGAATTAGTATTTCAAATCTTTTGAAGTAAAGTAAGTAAAGTTCTTTCGTGTGACTTTGTGTCAATGAGCAATGTCTAGATTTGTGCGACTTCCCCCCTTGTTGTGGCCTTCATGGCTTCTAACGTACCTTCCTTGTAAGATGCATTTGAATACACTAGACTCTGGGCGTTTTTTCGTGACCTTCTCCAGTGTGTAATCTGCTTACGTGAGCGTTCAGATGTCCCTGTTGGGTGGTTCGATAGTCGCAGTTTTTACACGAGTATGGCCGCTCTCCCGTGTGGCTTCGCACGTGAGCCACCAAAATGCTGCTGCTAGTGCACTTGTAATGGCACAATTTTAATTTGCAGATATTCAAGAATGCTTTCTGTGGCTTTATTTGTAATTTGACCAACTTTATTTTAATATCGTGCGTCACACCGTGTTTTTTAAGGAACTTAATGTCAGGATTACATCGCGGTGATCGTGCACGCGTTTTTGTTTTTGTAACACGATTATTGTTCACTGGCGTTCGTAAGTGTTCGTTTGGACGTCTTGTAATGGTGCTCATTCTCAGTCCTGATTTCACTTCAGATATATATTGTGGTAAAGCAACTGCCTAAAATTAAATTATATCTAAAAGTTCAGGCCAGTACAAAACTATTAGCAGTGAGGCACACTGAAGGTTGTTTTAGCCGTGGCTAGGGGCTTCTGAATGGATTTTTGGGTGTTTCATATGCGAACTGAAGTTGACCCACAGGTTCATACAATGTCTACATGAAAAGTATGAGTACTGGTACAAATATTCTTTCCCGACTACCTGCGAGCTACCCTTCGATTCTTTGGTTGAAAAGCGGATCTATATTTAAGTAGTACAGTTTAACTACCTGGATATAATATTATTTCTCACAACAATTCAACAAGCACCAAGATGTATACATACATATGGCGAATGTTAAATCTAATGAATTCCTTACATGGCAATGTGTTCTTTCGTTTCCGAATTACGACATTCTTTTATTGTCTTTAACTGCATGCAGGATTACAACCATCAAGTAGATCATTAACATCGATGAAATAGTAAGTCCCATTGATGACAGACGACCTATTTAATTAGTCCTAATTAGCCTAATTATACGAAGGGACCAACCACTAACACTGACCAGAACGCACCAGAGGACTTACACCGAACGTTGTCAAAGGGGAACGGTTTAGGAATAAACAATAGTTTTTATTAAGTGGAAAAATTTAAAGTACTCTAAAATTATATTCAAAAAAGTTCATAAGAATTGTCTCGAACACTAGCTCATAACAGCGACTCAACTTATAACTACATTTTAACCTTCGTAGAAGAAAAAGAAACGCGGGACATAATAATAACTGTTAAGCCTCCCATCCAAAGCAAGACATACACACATCATGTATATGCCACATTTCAACTCCCCGCCACATTTGCCTCATCATCCAATCACGCTCTTGCGGACAGCATGACTCTCAGGCCATGCTGGGTGCAAGTCATGTGACTCCCAGGCACACACACACACACATTCACTCTGAGCCGTGGTGCTCCTATTCTTGCGCTTCTGAGTTCAGAAGCTGCCCGACCATCCTCGTGAACTGACTAATAAACACTCTTTCCATTTATTCTCACTTGCCAAGCCTCATCATCGTCGTACGCCTCATTCCAGCATACTAGCTGAAGTGTTTATGAAATAATCCTAACATAACGTAACAGTTATAATCTTATAATCAATCTAAAATCAAATATCATCCACGATTTTGGGAAACAATCAGGTTTTCATGAATTGAAAGTTAATTACAGTAGATTCAAAAGGTGCACATAAACGAAAGCAAACTGCTAAACGAGCACTTAACTTAGAATTGATAGTTATTATTGAAAACGAATGAACAATACCACAACACATGCAAGCGTGTGGCTATAAGTAAAATTCTATCGAGTTGTCCAACAAAGTTGTAAAAACGATATTCCAACTTAACCAGATACAATAAAAATAATAGTCAGTATAAGATTTTATTTTTTATCTTGGCCTCCTGCAGTGTGACGGCATTTTACATGACTGTTAAGGTGACCGCGTTGGGTGGTTTGATAGTCGCACTGCTTGCACGCAAATGGTCGTTCGCCCGTGTGACATCGCATGTGACTGAGTAGAATTGTGTTGGTCGTGCAGGTGTAGGAACACAGATTACAATTGTACGGCTTTTCCTTCGTATGGGTCCTCACATGTTCTTTTAAATGACTCAATTGTGTTGAGGCATACGTGCAGAATTTGCACTTGAACGGTTTTTCCCCCGTATGTGTACGTTGATGAAGTCTTAGCAAATACTGTGTGCGTCCCGCATAGTTGCAAAATTGACACGGATACAGTTTTGAACTCGTAGATTGATTTTGGTGGTTTACTACTTGCATGTACATTTTCAAACTTTGCCGGTAGTTGGTTCTCCATTTGCACACTGTGCACACTTGTGGTTTTTTTCCTGAATGGATTCGCATGTGACTTGTAAGGTACGAAGCTAAATGACATTTGTAATTGCACTCTGGATATGTGCAGGATATTTGTTTATTGTTGGAATGCGTTTTCACATGATTTTGCCATTTTTGTCTTGTTTTATTTGGTTTTCCGCAAGTACCACATTTGAACAGTGTTTCGGGTTTTTGGTTTATGAACTTCAAGAAACACCGCAGTACTAGTGATTCCGCGATTACGACTGGGGTCGCAGTTTGAGGAAAGACACGTATTTGTATTTCTTATTCCAAATGAGCTATATTGCTGATTTATTCTTAACTTGATCAGCTCTATTTTTATGTCTTGAGTGACACCGTGTTTTCGAAGGAGCTTGGAGTCCATATCAGATTTTGAAGATCGGAGACTTGATTTTCTTTTCTAGGAAGGAGAAGTACAGGAACAAAAATGTTCATTCCGGTTTCTTGTAATGCTTCACATTTTTTGGATAAAATGTTTTGAAAAACGCTGGTCAGAAATTATGGTTTTGTTTTTATTAGCTAAGGGGTTTTTAAATATGTAGCTAGAGGCTGCACAACCGAACTCTATAATGGTTGCAAAATAATCGAAAAAAGGGCAGAAACGGAATAGTAGTGTAGTGTTATTTAAGTATTCTCAAGGAAATTATAACTGACGGCCATCCCAATTTACTGTGTGAAATAGTCAAAGGTCAGGGCCAGTACTAAACACTGACTAACACTGACAAAGCACACTGAAAAACTGTAGCCGTGGCTATAGGGCCTTGGACATGGAATTTCGGGTTTCCAGGAAAACAGTCCACAGCAGTTGTGTATATTTAATACAGAATATATTTTTAGTTTAATATGGAGTACATTTTAAACCGAAATGTGTTATTCCTAAGTATGCGTGACTAAAATTGGATGAAGTAAAATCCCGGAATTATAATAATATTATATGAAAGGCTGAGCGCTTCATAGACTGAATTTGACGCATAGACATGGAATATGTTATAACATAAGTATCAGTATATAGTGATATGAATAATCTTTGCCCGACTACCTGCGAGCTGCCCTTCAATTCTTTGGTTAAAAAGCCTTTCTAGATTTAAAGCAGTAGCTATAGAGTTTAAGTACCTTGATTCAATAATATTCCTCACACCAATTTAATAGGTACCAAGATGTACGTACGGCGACTGATGAATTTTAAAAATTTCTCATGCACTCCGTGTTAAATCCTAAATATAGTGATAGTGATTTCGTCTGAAGGGAGACTCGTAGTAACAGGATACATAAGAGTGGGGTATAGAAGCCCACAGAATTTATTTGCATTCTCCAAAACCTTTTTCTATAGTAAGGCTCCGCTCGGAAAATGAATCAATATATAGCTTTTCCACACTGACATGTTTACTAAAAAAAATAACGACGCTTCAAAAAGGTATTATAGTTAAAACATGCTTCAAAAACTGAAAATACTTTCACCTACTATTTTTATAGGCACTCTTAAATGTAGGTACATCCATAAATTACAGCAGTCTCTTAAGAGGGTCATAACAGTGAAAAGAATGCTTATAACTGGCAGTTATAAAGGAACCAACTCAAAGAAATCTCCCGTACATTTGGAAGGGTCAGCCAATGATTCCTTTCCTTTCCCAATACCGGCTGCGACTCCATTAATGGAAATAGTAATTACAGCTGTAACTCCATGGCAATACATAAATAATGCCAAATAATTCAGTTACAGTATAAAAAGAAGTAAACCACTAAAAACAAAAAATTCAAAAATTATTTAAGACAAAACGTGTTTATTTTCACAAAGTAGTTCAGTTTTTAATTTTCAGTTCATTTAATTAAAATGCCGACAGATTTCTAATGAAATGTCACGTTCGTCCAGGACGATCAGTGCTTTATGTAATGGGAAGATCATTGACTTAGATCAGGTAGAGAGTACCAATGATACGCGATGATCTAACTAGATAGTCTGAATAAGTCTAATACGAAGGCAGCAACAGTGCCAACAAAGCCATAAGAGCATTTACATCCACTGGACGTCGCCAAAGTCGAATGATTTACGAATTAACAGTAGTTGATAGTAAATACTTAATTTAGTGCAAAAGAATTTAAATAAGTTTTAACATTTAAAAAAAAATGAACGTCGGAATCGGATGTGTCTGGAAGACTAGCTCTTAACAGTCACTCAATTTATAACTAAATTTTAACATCGGTAAAAAAATGGGACAGAATTATGTAATACGTAACTGTTGTAACGATACTAAAAACAAACATAATTGAACATTTTAACCTTTTCGAAACGGTAATATATTTACTTTAAATGCTTTTGAAAATCATGGTTTCTAGTTTCTACCATTTTGAAAAGTGTTATTTACTAGTTTTGGCTGTTTTGAAAAGTGTTATTTACTAGTTTTGGACGTTTTGAAAAAGTGTTATTTACTAGTTTTGGACGTTTTGAAAAAGTGTTATTTACTAGTTTTGGACGTTTTGAAAACGTGTTATTTACTAGTTTTGACCGTTTTGAAAGAGTACATTTATGGAATTAAACACTTTTGTAAAGCATTCTTTCTATGGTTCCCCAGTTTCGAATAGGTTAAGGAGGAAATAAGCCATTCATAAATTGAAACACATTAATTGCATGCAGCCGATGCAAAAAGCACAAAAACACATCAACGATAGCAAGGCTGCTGAGCCCTTGCCCTGTAAATCCGGATCCACAATGCTTAACCTAGAATCCAGCTAAGAAAGGTTAAAAATTATAGAAAGTGAATGAAAAATACCACAAAACATGCAAGTGTGTGGCTACAAGTAAAATCCAGGAGGTTTAGCCAGGGCCTATGGACGACGTCAGCTGGTATATAGCTAGAGGGAATGCCGGTTAAAACGACGAAAGTCAATACGACGAAAGGTCAAAAAGACGAAACAAAAATTGTTTTTGGTCAATAGGACGAAACTGTTTATTCGAGCGGACAAAACGACGAATCCATTTGGTCAATAAGACGAAACGACGTGGTCAATAAGACGAAACCAAAAAGTCATAATAAAAAAATATTTTTTCAAAGGTTAATGCATAATTAGTCAACATTATGAGCAACCCGTCGAATAAACTTGGTAAATGGTCATTTCTGATACTTAGCGACAGCCTGTTGTAAGTTTAATAATATGCGTAATAACTCTGTATTTTTTTCTCTTAAAATTTGGCCATTTTCAAACATCTATCTGGGCTTGGGTGTTTTCAGTCCTGTTTTGCTCGCGTACAATTTCTAACAGAGTTCTACACATTGTGGGATAAAACTAGTTTTGACACTTTTTGAAAATGTCATTTATTACTAGTTTGGTTTAAGTTATACTACTTTAAGTTTATACTATTTGGTATAAGTTTTGACTTTCGTCGTTTTGACTGGATACCCGATTACCGGTATCCGGTTAAAACGACGAAAGCCAAAACGACGAAAGCTTTCGTCGTATTGACCTCTAACCTTCATGTGC
>JAQFZC010008182.1:0-10417 GCA_034695205.1 Dicyrtoma fusca | reverse complement strand
AAAACGAGTTCAATTTAAGTCCCCACATTTTGTCTGTAATTCAGAATAACATGGTAAATTATTTTTGTGCAAGTACAGAACATTACAAATCACACAAGTTAATGTAAACGGTGCATTAAAATTTCCTCGACACCTCAAAGATAAAGGATGGCACTGTCAACTTGGCAAAAATATTTGAACACCCCTTTGCTCAATATTTTGTCAATTTCAATACATGGT
Source organism: Dicyrtoma fusca (assembly GCA_034695205.1). Lineage (NCBI taxonomy): Eukaryota > Metazoa > Arthropoda > Collembola > Symphypleona > Dicyrtomidae > Dicyrtoma > Dicyrtoma fusca. Next base: position 10,198 of record JAQFZC010008182.1, on the reverse strand, counting down.
TTTGCAACCTCTGCAATCAAAATATTTTGAAACAAAAAAAAGGTAAAGGTATCTAATTGTAAGAAGGCCAGGGTCAGAAAATACTTCTTGCTCGACTATTCAAGTAACGATAAAATACTATAATAGCGTACATGCAAGTTTATTGGACTTACAGTTTATAATGTTTAAGAAAAATGCAGACTGTAAATTGACAGATTGAAGCATTTATACTAAAATATTAAGGAATTCGCAAAATATTTCTTACTTGTTATTCGTAGAAGTTTTTTTAGTACAGGTACAGAATTTTTAAAGTTGCGGGTTGCAGATGTCCAGGATCGACTGAAATGTCGCACGAGCACACACCTGTTTTTATACAGTACTAACTAGTAACAAACTAACAATATGCTATTGAAATTTTGTGCATTGATTAATTAATTTTAACGTTGATGAATAGTTTATTAAATTTCAATTGAACTATGATTGAAAGGATGGTGATGATAGTTACTAGTTACTAATAATTTTATTATCTACCGCCACGACCACAAGATAGTACTATGAATTGGGGCATTTGATTTTATCATAATCATAATTTGCGTTTCCTTCTTTGTTCGTTGCCCTTTACAATTAGCCTTTTCTGGTACTTCCGCCACATTTTAAAGAATCCCCTAATTAAATCAACTTCAATTGAAAATGTCATTAACAATGTACATATACATACTAATTTATGTAGATATATGGAATTAAAATTTTACGCTAATGGTAATTGAAATATTTGGATGTAGTGTCAAGTGGAATCAGAATAATACATTTTGCAAAAGAAACTATTAAAATTATTACAGTTCTTATAAATTTTACAAACAACCAATTAAACACGATCAATGAGCATTATAGTAGGTTAGGTTTATAGTAAGTACCAACGTTTAGATTGACATTACATACTGCATTCTGTGAGAAAGCGGTACCTACACATGATATTTACAAATTGCGATTCAGAATAAGTACAATATTCACTGTCCTCAAATATAATTAATATAATAATACATACTTAACTGTACTTACTGAAATCAACTGACGATGAGAATATGGTAGCTCCATATTACATTATTTACTAATGCACTTATCTATTGACACGAATTAAAACTATACCAATTGGGGTTTCAATTAACACAAGCTGATTGACAATTAAGCTTTCTTGATGGGCCCTACAATGACAAAACGGCAGTGATCAATAGACTTCTCTTTGTAAAAGAGTAACGAATTGAAAAACTCATTGAATTACATACTTAATGAGCGAGTAGGTAATTAGAAAATACCTCCACACTCCATGTTTTAAAATATTAGATAAACAAATGAAGAGATTTTTGGTAAAACGATTAAAGTCTTCCATTGTTTTCAAAAATGAGTTTCTAGCCAATCGTATAGCTGAGCACTACATATGTAGAGACTACAGCGCAAAATTTTGGAGGTCAAATGTCACTAGAACTATTTTTTTAAATTCGCTTACGAGCTAGTTTTTTTGATAAAACAAGGTAAGTCCACTTCCACTATGCTCTATTAATTAGGATTGAACGGGCTGAGCTCGTTTTGCCAAGAAACAGATTTTTAGCTATTTTTTATGAATTGTTCCGGTGACCCTTGACCTCCAAGTTTTCACCTAAACTATACTTTAGTGCTTTTTTTTCTAATAGCCTAAAAATTTTCTGATATCAAATTACTTGTATATAAATAAACTTATTCTGTAAGGTTTTCACGTTACTAAAATTATAAAATCAAGTCAAAACAAAATCATGAACGATTCGGATATGAGAGAGAACGAAATATCTTTATTTCAACGATGCATTTGCCAAGATGACACAGAATACCGATTTTAGATAATCTCAAGTTTTACATTGGTTTTACAGAGATATTTGTGCATATGTGTTGCTATAATTGAAATGTTTGACATGTTTACAGCTTGGCAATTGAATGAACTTGAGCTTATTTTTATTGCAAATCATTATTTGACAGTAATATCAATATGAAAAAGAAAAAAAAACGCACACAAGATACGGTCCAAAGTTGTACCAGCTTGATGTAGTATCTTTCATTATTTTACCATAATTTTGATCGACGGCTGTGCGGCCCAGAATACTCCACCATTTTTAGCCACGGAACACCTTAAATATCAGTAGATTCAAAATTGATAGTAATAATTAGTATTCAATTCACTATTGATTATGTTATTATTGCCTGTAATTATATTAGATTTATATTTAGTGTATCTCTAGGAGGTAATAGATTTAAAGACTTGCAGAATGACGTAGTTCCCAGGCGTAGCAGGTGCCGTCCAATGAACTCTGACCTCATCCTTGTCAATATTATTTGCATGGGTAATCGTATTGCCAACCTCGTCAGTTCCACCCCCACCACAGTTGATCAATTTTGAAGAATTTTCAAAGCCTTCTTCAAATCTGAAATTTCCCATCGGCATCCTATCTTGAAGAAAGTCTTCCTTCCTTCCTTGTAGATAGAACCCTTTGATTTTATCAGTTGGGGAGCGAATTTGAATCCTGACCGTTTCTCCAATACTTATTTCACATTTACTTGCGTTGACTGCGTATGGGAACGGGGTCGTTTGTGGCTTGACATTCCCATGTTTTGGGAGCATTTCTGTGCAAGTCGATTCATCTGCGGGGCCACCATCAGCATGAGCTGATACTTTAATGTCTTGTCCCGTGAGCGTCAAAATCAGAAATACAATTTTAATGATAAAAAAGACTTGTTTCCGAAGAAACATTGTAAATTATTATTATAACTTGATGTTCTTCGAAAGATTCTGAAGAGAGAATTCTGCTTTGCTGAACTACTTTTCAAGTACAGAGTACGAATGTTGTATGGGCTTGATGATTACAGTGTGTATTTATGCTATAAATAGTAAATAGCCAAATAGCTATAGTTTTTATTATAAAATAGCTTTGGCTTTTCATTTTAAATTACTAGTTTCATTCGTTCAAGTTAAAACTCAATTCGGGTAAAAATACATTACTAACTTACTGACAACTAAGTGCAGCTTTTTACTGAGTGTCTATAGGAAGCATTTTTATTTGTTGTGCATTTTTATTTCTTGTTCATTTTGCAATAGCCTGCAGACACGCGATCAATTTATACACTGACACTATGTATGTATGTACCTATGTATAGTATCAGCGGTAACAAGCATTGCCCGTCATATTACAGAAAAAGCCAGTTTTAAAACTAGATCCCACAATAAGAATAAACTACAGTAAAACCTAGTTATAGCAACATCGCATGGGACAGGGTTATCATGGACGCTATAATAAGGTGACGCTATAGTTTTAGCGTCATAAATAGAATAAGTAGTTTGCGGTTCGCTCGTACTATGTTCTAATAACAAGGTTGTTGCTATAAGGAGTGTTGCTATAGCAAGGTTTTACTGTATGTACATTACAACTATATTATTATACCCTTTCAATTCCAGTAAAATTGCTATTACTCAGGAATTCAATTACGAGTATTTATGGGAATTATGAACTCATAATAATTATGGATATTGAACTAGCCTTCTACCCAAAGGAGGAAGTAACGAAACGTGTAATTAAGTATTTAGGTAGACACAGAACGTAGACATTGTTTTAAGCTTTTGTTATTTTTGATTGTGTATTGTTAAAAGGCGGGATGACGGTATAACCAACATTATGCCTTTATTCCGATCTAATTATGTCGTTATATATTTTTTCCTAAAACAATGTGTATACTTTTTATGCTTATTTTTGGGTAAAATATTCTCGATTATGCTTGTTTTCGTAGCAGATTGCACCTGGGCTCCATTATGCTTTTTATTTTTCCAAATTGCCATTTGTTTTGACAATAATTTGGCCCTTCTGAATTAAAAAGTGTATAAAATATGCAATTGACATTCTACCCTATGTTTCAGTGTCCTTCTAATTCAATTATTCTTTTCTTACACAAATTAACAGTCATTTATCGTACGTACAGCAAGTTTTTGCCTTTTTGAAACTTTTAGTTTAAATTATGCTCTTGTATGCATTTTGAAATCTCATTGTACCTTTTATGCCTTTATCCTTTTTGAAAATTTAATTTTTTCATATATCCATTCTACATGCTGCCAAAAACTTGTAAACCTTTAAACCAGTATAAAAGTGTTGGTTATGCTCTTTAGTTATTTTAGTTATGCATAATAACTCAGTGCAAAGTAACAGGATGAATGCAATTCTAATTTTTTTTAACCCGTATAAGCACACAGAGAGAATAGCGATGGTGCTGATGCTGCTTTCATTTATTACATATGTATTTATTTATTTATTATTTATATATTATTTATCTCCTTACATATAGCAACAATTTATTTTAATTAGCACTCATACTAACTTATTATTCGTTTACATGTGCGCATATAGTAGAGCAGAGACTCGCCTACAGATATCATATACTAGCACAAACAGATTCTATGCTGTTTCATTTCAATGTGTCATTCGTCCATGATTCAAATTAAAAAGTAAAATAAAAAAGAAATCGAACCCAAAAAAGTAGTGAAAAAAGTATTAATTTGTTAAAAAATGATTACTCTAGTCATAATAGCTCTAAACAAGTTTTGAAATATGGGAATGGGAACGTAAATTCTATTTTATTTTTCTTCACACCACTCGTTCTCCTTGCGGATTTGTTCTGTCTCCTCAGGAGTCAAGTCATTCGTCACGTTGAACATTTTTCTCAATTCTTCCGGAGATTTACCGTTCATTAAACTGGCCACTGCTTTGCAGGCCGTATCCAGAAGAGCTCGAATATCCAAGTAATTGGCAGCCTAAAATTAAAAAAAATATCCCCAAAAGTTATAATTTGCAATTATTCTTGTACTTTGTACTAACCAACAACGGAACGTAAGCAAGTGCACAATAGCAGAGTAGTTCGGATATGATTTTTGTTTGTACATTAAACATTATAAAAGAAAAAATGTAGAACTAATATGATGTTTTGCATTTAATTACCAGAATTATTTCAAACAAAGTGCACTGATCTATTTTAAAATATTCAGTGTCCCATGGGCCAAGAGTACATTCACCGCGTCTCTTATCATCTTCATCCTCATCTGATCTTGGGGGATCGTCCTAGAATTACAAAAATACAATGCATAAGCACAAGTAGCACTGTCTACTTATTTAATTAGTAAGTATTTATTATAAACGTTATGTTTTTATTTTGTATTTATAATTATACATACCTTATGATGCTCCAACCATTCAAGAACTTTTTTGAAAATGTCCGACCTAACTAGTGGCAACAGAATGGCATCGTCAGGATTCTTGTTGCTCTCTTCAGCGCTATCGTCACCACCATTAAGAACTTCTTCCATACTTTCGATAGTTTTCGAAAGCTTCGCTATGTTGAGGTCAACATCGAAGGCAACTCCGTCGCTGGTTGTAAACTTGATTGTGCCACCCGAAGCCATATTGTAACCTGATGCAAAAGAAGAGATGCACAGTTACAATAAACTCATAATAGCTATCAATAAAGTAAGTAAAACTTAATTTTTTAGTTTATAGTTTAATTAGGAATATAATTGAGAATAGGGATTTAATTACCTTACAAGTTTTACTAAAATTCTTTGGATTGGGGAGGCGTATTGTTTGACTGCTGTAACGAAACTATTAACCTACTACTTACTATACGTTGTTTTTTTTTAAACAAAACAACCAAAGTTTCAAATCGTAGAAAACAGTAGTTAGTTAGTTTAGTTATCACTTACGATGCTGAAAGACTTGTGTAATGCTAGCTTCTCTTTCCTTCCAATTTCATGACTTAAATACTTGTGGTCTGAGGCAAAAAATGTTTCAGGGTTTTAACATTTTTTAAATCCTGATTCAATTTTATTTCGAGTTCCGACAGACAGACGACAGTCAAAAAATAAACGGACCACCTCGATGGTCAGTAACCTTTCAATATTAATAAATACTGATATTCCTATTATTGGTACGCTGTGAGCCTCTTTTCCGAGAACTTGGGTTTCTGGGTTACTACTGACGACTGACGATAGAATCCTAAGCTAAGTGTACGCTTTTGTGAGCAATTTCAACCTTTAAATGGTTTTATGGTAGCCTCTATATAGACAGGCTCCAGGGCAAAGTCTACTTTAATATATACAGTGTAAATAAAACTAAAATAGAAAATGCTTTCTCTCTGTAACTCTGTAATCAGCTTACTGGATCACTGGATGTACCGTTGGTATATATATGTATAGGTTGTGGGCATTTGTTCTATTATTGTTAGCTTAAGGCAGCTCTATTTTTGAGAACTTGACCATTAATTGTTCTACTAAAAGTTAATTTAGTATGTCAATTCATTTGTGTTGAGTTATCTCTGTCTCTCGGGAAAACAATATTGGAACAGTATGTTATGTAAATACGATTATTTTAGTTTCTCTCAAAGCATTTGTACCTAACTACATATTAACATGTTAGGTAAAGACAGAAGAAGAAATTGTTCAATTATTACAATAGGTTCTTATGTAAAAAAATCGCTTAATTATTCAACTGCGTCATCTATTAAATCAATGCAATGTTGTATGCCCTCTAATTGAAATTAAATCACCTGTTCAATAAATAGTCAGTTTCAGTCAATTTTCTCCGTGTATAATGACTTATTTATAGTCATGAGCTAATTTATTACGTCTTTGTTATAACAATATATTTGCAGTCGCAGGGCTATACATACATAATATTTGGGAAATAAAATATATTAAAATAAATCTAAAGCAAGACACGAAATTGCATTGTTATTATGTTCATTGGATGTGGCTTTAAAAGACAAGTGTTTAAGCTGGGATGCATTAATCCCACTTAAACAACTCCAACTTAATAGTCCAAAATATTTCTGAACAGTATCATTTCCAAATACGAATCAGTAACAGCAGTGACTAGTAGTAAATTATTTTTGTAGGGTCTAAAAACTCAATTGTTCTCAATTGCTAGATTCCGAATGATTCTCGATGATTCAGAATTCAGATTGGATACCTAAAGGCTATTTATGAATGATAAAACTTCGCTTAGTACTACAATTTAGTTTTGACCGTTATGGACAGATTTTACGTCGTTTCCTCCAAAAAACAGTTTTAATGCGTGTAGGTGTAGGTACACTTTTCACTTTGATTTCGGCTTTGCAGTTGAGCGGGCTGAGAGAATGACTTGGAAGTCGGATGGAGCTTTGACAAAATTCGGCTTTGGCACATTTAAATCAATGGAAGCACTAGAGGGATCTGACTCAAAAGTAAAATTTTGAATGAGTCCACACAAAAAGTAGAAAAGTGAATCTCTTGCCAATGTCTCTCCTAAGCAGACTCGTTTTCCTAGATTAGACAAGAAAACAAAATTTTAAATATGGGTTGTTGGATGAATTAAAAGCTACAAACAGTGTGTAGAAGAAAACATTTTAAAAATTAAAATATAGTTAAAATAAGCTTAATAAATAGAATTATAAAATTATAAAATTAAAATATATATCAACCTGTAGAAAATGGCATAAGAGCTTCCTTCTGAACTAACTTTTCCCCTGAGGGGTCTAAAAATCGTTCTGGTCTAAAATTTTCTGGATCTCCCCAAAAATCTTTGTCGTGGTGGGCATCGTAAATATTGGCATAAACCACCGTACCCTTTTCAAATAAGTAGCCCTCAAATTCTATATAGGTAAATAATAAAGATATGTAATGCAGAATCAGTTTTTTATATCACACACGCATATTATGTAAGAAATTACTAAAATTGAAAAATCAAAGTTAAATGAAAATTAAATCTAAACAGTTACTTACCGCAATCGTCCAAAACTTTGTGGTACACTGACATTGGTAAAATGGAACCCTTTCGATGTACTTCGTTTGTGAAAGCTTCTAAATATGGCATCCTGACAATTTTTACCACGTAAGTCACAATGATTTAACAATACCTTTAAAATGAGTATATATGTAGGTACATAAGTACAAACGTAGTACAAATACAACAAGTACAAATTCGATCGAATTATCGAATATTACGTTTTCAAGAAAATATTGAATGTAATAAGTTAGGAGTAACAAAAGAAATGCGAAATGTGTAAAATAGCATTAGAAATTGAAATTATAAAGAATGTGAAAATAATATTGGACATGGTATAATACATTTTTAAACGCTACTGAACTACCTGTTGAATAAAATTAATTATTGAAGTTATCAATTCATTCATATAAAGTTTTAAATCCAATATACTGAAACTGATGCCCATAAATCATTTAAATATCCGTAATTATTACCTTTGCCTGTCGTCCCTTGAGGGGAGATTGTTGCCAATGGCAAGCTGGATTTCGTCGTACAATTTCTTCTGAATGTCAGGATATTTTGTCATGTAGAGTATAGCCCACAAAATGGTTGTGCTCGTTGTTTCCGTTCCAGCAATAAATAAGTCTAATAGGGTAATGCTCAAGTTTTTAGCTGAAAATAAACAACACATCAATGCAACGTTACTTTTGCTTATTAAAATGTGAATTAAGTAAAAACTTAAAACGGATTTATGTGTATTTTTTAATTTAAACTTAAAATTTCTAACTTACTTCCTTCTTCCCCATGAAAACCAGAGTCTTGAGAAGCAGTTTTATGTTTGTGAAGATAAACGTCGATAAAATCTCTAGAAATGTTCGAATTGTAATTGGTTAAGTGCTCCTCGATCAGCCGGTTGAACATACTCGTCACCGTCTCGTACATTTTCAAGGCTTGCTTCCATAGTCCCCGACGAATCAAATTATATTTTGCTGGCCAAGGGTAATAATTTGCAGGAGAAAATAAAGTGATCTTGTCTAAATGCCTGCATCAAACCGAATTTCAATTTTTTAAAATGAATTACATTTATTTCAAGTCATGTGAATCAGATTTAAATATTGTGTATACCCTGTCATCATTGCGATAATTTTTGCGAATTCAGGGTCATTTAATTCAAACCGGCGGCCGCTAATAATGTACCAAAGGGAATTGAATACTGCACAATTTAGGCTATTTTTCAAACTCACTGGTTTCCCCGTCATCTCAGACCTGAAATGAGAGTGAAGAAGAATTTAAAATTAAATAACGGTCTATATAAACAATGCAAACAGTAAAGTTATAATTAGAGTTCTCACTTAAAATTTTGAATTAAATCCTCAACTTCATGCAGTAGTAAGCCTTCCATGCTTTGCTTTCCAAAACCAAAATCTCTTAAATTTCGAAGGGCAAAGCGTCTATGTTCCTGCCAATTCGGGGTGGCGTCCGTGAAAAGTATGCCACGATTTTTAAAACCACCATTCCTTGCTGACCACGACTGAAAGTCGGGTCTTCCCAAAAATTCTTCTCGCTTGAAGGCTTCTTGTATAAGTTTGTGGTCATTGATGACAGCCACCCTGGTAGATATTGTGGACACATTGTATCTTATTAAATTTTAATTTTTTGAACCATACAGATTTAGTACATACTTTTTAAAATATAGGTGATTACATATCGTTACTGTAGATGCAAAACGGCCGGTCTCCAAACCTTAAAAGCAAAGTGGCCGATCTGCAGTTAACACTAAATGCAAAGTGACCGATCTACATATATAGTGTTAAATCGAAAAAATGGAGATCGGCCACTTTGCATTTAGTGTGAACTGGAGATCGGCCACTTTGCTTTTAAGGAAATTTGGAGACCGGCCATGTTGCATTTACAGTAACGATATACATAGTTTCGAACATATTTTTACAGCACGATTACTGATACTGATATATCACTTACTTGAAGTTTCCAACGTTCATTAAAAATATTTTTCCATACATTTCTTTGTATTCCCGGATTTTCAAAATTGCATTTTCCTTATTCAACGTCACTAATGATCCAAGGATAGGTAGACCCCATGGTCCTGTGTAAAAATGAAATAATCATGGAATACAGTCATAGTATTAATGGCCACAACTTAAATTCATTCATAAACAAAATACCAATACACATGTCAGCATGCTAATTTTTCTCTTGTAAATGAAAATATGGTTGGATTGAAGGACTGTCCGCACAGAAACTTCGACCTTTGTTGCGGTACTGCCGGAGCGGCTTGGGCCACTCTAGCCTATATTCTTTAATAGGGGCATGGAATTATTCGCCCCCTAAGAAGAAATCAGTTTCCCCCTAAAAACATTAAATTTCGAAAAATATCAGTTTCCCCCTAACGATTTGAA
>JAQFZC010008181.1:0-10417 GCA_034695205.1 Dicyrtoma fusca | reverse complement strand
TTGAATACAAATACTTGATATTTGATCGTCAGTTCAAATATCAAATAAGTATTTGATATTTGAACAGCAGTTCAAAGTTTAAATGCTTGATTTATTTGATTTGATTTTCAATCAAGTGACGAACCCTAATTGAGAACTGCTGTAAGAATTGAAATAGGGCGATTGTTTCGGACCCTTGTTGATTTTCTTTGACTCAGCGGTCCTTAGCAACCGTAGTTTTAATTAGTATTATTATTAGTAGTAGCATACCGTTATACAATGATTACCCACCTACCGTTAGCTACCTACCGTTAACTACCTAGCGTTATCCCGACATTAGTTACCTACTGTTAACTACATACCGTTATACAATCATTAGTTACCTACTGTTAACTACATACCGTTATACAATCATTACCTACCTACCGTTAACTACCTACCGTAATACAACTATTACATACCTACTGTTAACTACCTACCGTTATACCACCATTAGATACCTACCGTTAACTACATACCGTTATACAATCATTAGCTTTGACTGTTAACTACCTACCATTAAACAACCATTTGCCACCTACGGTTAACTACCTACCGTTATAACAATCATTAGCCAAATACCGTTACGTTACTATTAACCACCTACACTTAGACGTTTACCGTTGATCTATACAAGTGGTGGTAGTCGCCGTGAAACCATACCTCTCATTGCCAAGCAATCTCATTCCTCTCATTGCTGACTGTTAACTTTAGTTGACTCGTCAGAATGGCTGCTTTCTTACCAGATCAGCTGTTTGTTATATTCCTGATTACGATGGTTCGACTTCCTGTGTCGACAGGTTAGCGTCTTTTAACGATCGGTGTACATATTTTGACTTGCGAGACCAGTGGAAGGTTAATAATATGCACAAATTTCTGAAGGGTACGGCTTTAGACTGGTGGACGTTTTTAAAGCACACTTTTTTACACGATTTGACGGCTAACAACGGCACTGCTAAGTACACTGCTTTCTCAAATGCTTTTAAAGTTGATTTTCCGGAACCTGACGATGCGACTATCGCTACTCCTGCTAACAAGACACTAAAGTTTGGGATTGGCAAAGACAATGCTAAAGACTACGCTCGCGTGGATGCACGGATGTCGGTGAATAAGCAGGTAGAATTTTTATACGAAGGATTGCCGTCTGATTTGCGCTGGGCGGTTAAGCGGCAATTAGAGACCAACGGTACTGTTTCTCAGTTTTTATTGGAACTTAAATGTTTTTCGGATGAAATGGCTACTTTTAGTTCCGAGCTGGACAGTCGACTAAAATCTAGTCGTAACAATGTGTCATTGGTGCCACTAGGTGCCTCAGACCATGTTGCTTTGCAAAAGGGGGTTGAACAGCGTGTTCTTCCTACTACGTCGTCTCAAATTTTGGTTCCATTTAATGGAAATGCAAATCAGACAAACATTGTCCCTGCGCCTGTGCGTGTTGTTTGTGGTTATTGTGGCAAGTCTAATCACTCGATAAGTACGTGTTTCACTCATCAAAGGGATTTTATGCCTCGTAACAATGCAACATCGGACCAGCCTGCTTTTTCAAACCGTCCTACCAGAACCAATCACAATTCCAAACCGTACGATCGATCTGGATCTAACAATGTACAGGGTCAGCGGTCATAAAACCGGTAGGTTTGGTGGATTGGAAGCACCAGGCCATTGTTCGTTAATCAACAAAGGTATCACATCTTCCTAGCCTTCATCCTACACCAATCGTTCCAAATACAGCCAACAAAAAGTAACCTGTCAAATCTACAGCAAAGCCCCACACACTATTCATTTTGGTCATCATCAGCGGATTAAGACTAGATGCTTTGGCTGATTTCGGGGCATGAGTGCCTCTCGTGTATACAAAGGTAGTTGATAGTCTTTCTCCTATTATACGCCGAACGGTTACCTTGTTAGAGGTTCCGGTAACTCTGACTTTGGCAACTCTGAAAGCTTTAATCACTCACAGTATCATCCTGCCTATGAAACTAGAAGAGCGAAACATTTTGTAGAAGTTAATAATTGCACCAATATCCTCTGCAATAATTTTAGGAATTGATTTCCTCAAGGCGTATCGAGTTACGTTTGATTGGACTAAAGATGTTGTTGTATTGGGTCCCACGGTTTCTGCCATTCCATAAGTAAGACGTAGTAAGGTAGCTAGCAGTCAACAAAATTGTATCCGAATATTGAAACGTACATCTCTTTTGCAAAATTCTACTCATTGGGTTACCATACAAGTGGACAATCTGCCTGGAGGCGACGCAACTTTCCAACCTTTTGCACTGGTACAGTTCAAAACGGAGATGTTATTGTCAGCCGCAATTTTTACTTTAAACAAGTCAACTGGCGACCTGTATGTCACCAATTCGACAAACCGAACTATTAGATTGCAAGCACATACAGTATTGGGAGAAACAGAGTTATTGAATAAAGGTAATTTGATCTGTAACCTGGACACTTTGGAAACTGATATGGTTCTGGAGACTTGTAACGCTTTAGACACTGACGCTGAATTTGCGACTCAGTTTATTGATCCTCAAATTGACACAATTGATTTTTCTGGTCGGTTGACACCGGACCAAGTTACCATTTTGAAAGTCATGCTTTCCCGTTATCGTCATTGTTTTGCGTTTTCTGCAAACGAACTCGGAAAGACCGATGTAATTCAGCATCGCATTGATTTGACAGATGATATTCCAGTCAGAGTTGAATCTCAACGGAAGTGGACGGAAGAACGAGCCATAGTTTCCGAACAGGTTCAGGAGATGTTGGACGAAGGTTTAATTGTGCCTAGCACTTCTCCTTATTGTGCCCTGGTAGTATTGGTTAAGAAAACGAACGGAAAATTGCGATTTTGTGGAGATTACAGACAACTGAATAAAAAGACTAAGAAGACTACATGGCCACTTCCACTTATTCAAGACGCATTGGACCGTTTGGCAGGCTGTAAATACATCTTGGCGCTGGATTTACTATCTGCTTACAATCAAGTAGAATTGGATCCTGAGTCTCGACCTAAGACTGCTTTTACGACGTCTGATGGCAATTATGAATATGTGCAAATGCCATTTGGAATATCCGGTAGCCCCATTACGTTTATAAAACTAATGGATCAAGCTTTGCAGAATTTGAAGTGGTGTATAACATTATGTGTCTTAGATGACATTGTGGTTCCAGGCAAAACGTTCACCGAACATAATGAGCGATTACAACTAGTGTTACAAGCACTCGCGAAAGCTGGGTTAACTTTGAACGCTACAAAGTGCAATTTCGTAAAAAATAAGGTTTTATTTTTGGGCCACATTATAACGGAAGCAGAAATTCAAGTCAACCCAGATAAGATTAATGCTATTACTCAATTTCCTCCTCCACGCACTGAAAAGCAAGTTCGTTTCTTCGTATCGCTGTGTTCCTACTATCGGAAATTCATTCCTTTTTTTTCAAAGTTGGCACATCCGTTAAATACAGTGCTTGAAAAAGATGCTCGGTTTTGATAGATTGCACATTGTCAAGAATCTTTTAAAGCTTTCAAACAGTTACTCGTATCCGATCCTTTATTGGCCCATTTTGATCCTAAAGCTCCATGTGAAATTCACACAGACGCCAGCCCTGTATACGGTCTAGAGAGTATTTTGATGCAAACAGTGGATGGCGTAAAAAAGCCAATATCATGTTGTTCCCGTATATTGAATTCTTTTGAACGGAATTATCATATTCCCTAAGTGGAAGCGCTGGCCGTGGTACACGCCATAAAGAAGTTCCGTCCATACATTTATGGCAAACATTTCACAGTTGTGACAGACCAATGCAGCTTATGTAATTTACTTCAACTTAAGGATCCTAGCAGTCGGTTGGCAAGATGGGCCCTGATGTTGGAGGAATACGATTATACGGTTGTATACTAATCAGGCAGGAATCATGCTCACGTTGATGCTTTGTCTAGGGCCCCAGTGGCTTCAGCACCGGAAGGGGAGGAAGATTTTCCTAATGAATATTTATTTAAGCTGTCCGTCACCGATCCATATCCCAACATTGGCAAGTTGCAACGCGAAGATGAATGGTTTAGTCCGAGGCTGAAGGAAATGGAGGCTTCTAAGACGTCTTTGCTACATAAGTTTGCCATCGTAAATAATATAATGTACAAGCCTACCATGCAAAACGACGAAGGGCCGTGGAGGTTGTTTGTTCCGAAAGGATGTCGGACGACTTTATTAACATTGATTCATGATGATCCGTGTGGAAGTCATTTGGGAAAATTTAAGACCTTACAAACCGTGCATTCGAGATATGTATGGCCCAAATTGAACCGAAATGTCAACCGTTATATTCAAGGATGTGAAATTTGTAAGTTCTATAACCGTTGTCAACAGAAAGAATCAGGCCCGTTGTGCTCGTTAAATGTTCCGGAATTCCCTTTTCATACAGTGGGTTTGGACATCATTGGATCATTTCCAAAATCATCTTTTGGAAACAATTTTGCTGTGATTTTCAACAAGCAACTCACTTGCTATGTTAAATATATATCGATTCCTGCTGTGACATCGACATATTTAACTAAAGCTATAGAGAGCTGTATCATTTTTGAACATGGTACGCCGTCTGTACTTATTGTCGATGCTGGATCGTATTTTACCTCATCTGAATTTACTACGGAATTGTTTGCAGCGGGGCATTACAGTGAAAGTATCTTCCGGGGGGAGTCATCATTCAGTGGGTTGGGTTGAACACAGTACATAAGATAACTAGATTTTCCCCTTTTCGGTTATTGTTTGGACGCAATGTAGTTTTACCGTGTGACCAAATATTTCCAACTGTGATGGAGTATTGTGGGCGCACGAAAGATCGGCACAAAGCACATCGCCGTAGTTGGTTAGAAGCTAAAACGTCTACAAATAAGGCACGACAGAGAGAAACTTTAAAATCCAATGCTGCTCACCCGACTCGCACCTTTTTAGTTGGGCAGAAAGTAGTGGTGGCTAACTTTACTCGACATAAATAAGAAGTGGACACGTTTAGACCCACATTTAAGGGCCCTTTTAAAGTAACACGTATAGTAAACCCCAAATGTTATCGTGTCATCGATTTAAGAGATACTAATAATTATTTACAACCGCGGTTGGTGAACTCTCGTTTTATGAAACCATTCTTTGACCCAGTTGACCTTGATCAGAATTTTCGAGTTTGTACGGTTTGTGGTACCAATCCGATGCAATATCTCATTTCCTCACCCACCTCACAGTCGATGTATTGTGGTTTATTGATGAGTTCAAGTCATGTTACTTATTCGTTATTTTCAATATCTGATTTTTGTAGTATGGAGGATACCATAAGCTTGTGTGCCAGTGACGTCGATTTTTTTGACGACTGCCATGGGTTTTTAGAGGTAGAAGCTGAATAAGCTACTGGTCTGACGGAACCGTCGGACCAAAGCGAGGGGTCAGGGGATGAAAGTGGGTCCATAAGGTCCGAGTTAGTGGTTTACCGGGGGGATAACAAACTGGGTCTTTCATATGGGACAGGAGAATTGAGACCAGTTGTAGCGCTGCAGGTGATGCCAAAGTATAATTATAATCTGTCTCTTCAATTGACAAGTTGACTTAAAAAGTGTTGCTGTGAGCTCTAAATTAACTTCCGCGTTATTTTGTTCAAAGAATATTTTGGTTGTTTCTTCATCAATTTATTGAAAACCGGATTTATCCTGATAAGAGATACTAGTTTTTGTACAATGACGTCTAAAGACCCGTTTAAATCTCGACAATTTCGAAAACTCTAAAAACTTGGAAAAAGTTGTTCACAAGGGTTTAGCGTGCGAGCACTGCTCAGAGACTTTCAAACCAAAGACCACACTTTTGAATTATATAAAGGAAAGTGCATCCACAGCTATGCTTAGTTTTTTGTGAAATTTTCAACAGGGTGAGCCGCTATTGGAATCATTGTGTTTTTGTTGTAATTACTTGTACATGTAATACTAGGTTATTTATATTTTAAATATTTTTGTAATACCTTATAGGGTTTTAAGCATAAAGGAAATTGGAAGCTTCACCAGCAGCGTCATGCTGACAATTGTGCCACTTGTACCACGTGTTCTGCAACATTTAAATCAAGGTCATATTTACGTTACACAGCTGTAATTGTTAGGAATTCACATTTTAATTATTTTTCAAACTTGTCTTGAAAACTATATTTAGAAAGGATTCAGCTGCACATAGAAAAATTCATATGTACAAAAGAATGCCTAAAAAGTACAAGGTCTGTCAAAAAATTATTTTACGATAATCAATGCCTTCAGAGATCTGAGAGAATGCACCATGGAGCTCCATGCCCCTTTGTTTGCGACATTTGCACATAAGTAAGTATATGTGCAATATTTTGATAGAAAAATCGTAAATAACATTTTAAACAATTGTGTATTTTATGCGTATGATTTGGATCTAATTTCAGTTTTGAATTCCGTGTCAACTGTGGCGGTAGAAATTGAAAATCCTATCCATCCGGATGTTATGTGATTAATTTAATAAAACAAAATCTAAAAAGTTTTTATACTTATCTATGAGCGCTCTGTTATAAGGTATGTGTTAAAAATTATTTCCGTAATGCAAAATATTTCAACTTATTTGTATACTTGAATTTATTGATTATTGTACAATTAAATATTGTTAAATCAGTCCTTTTAATTTGAAATCAAATTTTGTTTTTTTGCTTGGTGGATGTTGAGAAATCCATCATTTTTCATCTCAAGGTCTCAAGCTGTGTTGTGTTATTTTTTTATTAAAATTAATGAGGAAGCTATGCAAGCAGAAAACGAAGATTTAGCCCAAGAGAAAACGAAACTAACACCAGTAGTAAGAAAACCTTTTACATTTAACGATAATTAAGCAGGTAATACCTTCACACATAATCAGAAACATTTATTATAGAAATCAATTAATTCATACCAAAATTCTTTTGCACAAAATGAGGAAGAACTACGTTTACTGAATTACAGACCAGTAAATATTAATACAGGAGATAATCCACCAGTTATTAGATCACAGTATCCAACAGGACATTTCGAACGTGGTGAAATGAAGACAGGCAGACAAATTATTAGAATTAGGAATAATCGAAGATAGTCATTCACTATACAATAGCCCAGTTTTATTAGTTAAGAAAGCCAATGGAAAATATCGTTTTTGTTTAGATTTGAGAAAACTTAATAAGCAGGTAGTTCAACATACTTATTTAAAAAAAATAAATGAGTAAGCTATGAATCTACACGGAGCTAAATGATTTATTTCGTTAGATTGTTTACAAGGATTTTTACAACGAGCTTTAGATGAACAGTCTAAGGAAAAGACAGCTTTCACATTACCATCAGGGGGTCATTACCAATATACTAGATTACCATATGGTTTTATCAATAGTCCAGCAGAATTTCAATCTATGATGGATGTTATTCTAGGAAACTTGATGTATAACTTAGTGTTAGTTTATATAGATGATATTGTTATTTTTGCAGATAGTTTCGATGAATTAGTCACACGATTTTTGAATATTATAAAGAGATGTGAGAAATATAATCTGAACTTTAATATTCACAAGTTTGCTTTTCAAGAATTAACATATTTAGTAGATGTATTTAATGCAGAAGGTAGACACATAGATAGAACGAAAATCGAAACTATGGATTATTTACCACCACCAACAGAAAATAAGGGTATTAGATCATTTTTAGGAATGATTTTTTCAGAACGTATATAGATAGATATGCAAAGATAACCGACCCATTAAATAGATTAAAGAAGAAGACGTATAAAGGAAAATGTTTTTGTGGTAAAGAACAAGAAAAAGTTTTTCTTGATTTAAAAATTGCTTTAACTACAAGTCCAGTTTTACAATTGTTTAATCCAGTAGCAGATATTTTATTGACTGTGATTGTAGTAATTTTGGTCTAGGAGTGATGCTATTACAAACCAACGACAGTAAAAATTACCATGTAGTAAAATATACTTCAAGAATGTTCACAGAAGCAGAACAAAAATTTAATACTATTAAGAAAGAAGCTTTGGCAGTTTTACATTGTTTACAGAACTTTAAGCAGTATATTTTTGGAAGACAAATTACAGTTAAAACAGACCACGCAGCGTTAAAATATTTGTTGAAAGCGAAAGACCCACATGGAAAATTAGCGAGTTGAGCAATGGAATTAGCAAGCTATAACTTAAACATCATCCATAAGAAAGGAACAAAAATGCACCATGTAGATTGTTTATCTAGGTATCTAGTTAGAAAATTATCAGTACCATTAATTAGAACTTCAAAAATGGAATTCGAAGACGAGGAGAAATTATTACAAATAGCAGCAGATGGAAATGCAGAACGTTTTGCCCAGAAGCAAAGAAAAGAACACAAACTACATAAAATTATTTTAAGATTATTAGATTCCAAAGCAGCAGAGGAAGACCCAAATAATATCATTGCTAAAACTTATGGTTTAATTATTGGTGCTTCATATAAGATTTCGACAAATATAGCAAAGTCACCTTGGAGATTAGTTGTACCTATGAAGTTAAGAGCTGATGTGCTAAAATTAACACACGATGACCCAACAGTAGGTCATGGGGGTTTTCTGGGATTTTATCAGTTAACCAAATAGCGTTATTTTTAGGATAAAATGGCTAAAGATATTTTCAAATATGTGCAAGCTTGTCAAGAATGTCAACAACAAAATCCTAGAAACGCTAAACCGGAAGGACAACAAGTCAGTTATCCACCACCAAAACAAGTGTGGCAAAGAATTTCGATAGATTATATAGGACCAATGAATACTACTAATTTAGGAAATAAATATGCATTAGTTTTTATTTGTAATACGTCTAGATTTATTTTTGATATACCAGCACCCACAGCAACAGCTATGGATTCAGTGAGAATTTTATGGAAATCTTTTATTAAGTAGGATTAGCACCAGAAATTGTAACAGATGGAGGAACTCATTTTACCGGTTCAGTTTTTCAAGAATTTATCAAAACCAATAATTTAAAACATCTAATTGTACCACTTTTATCACCACAGAGTAATGGTATAGTTGAACGAGTAAATCGAGATATAAAAATAGGTATGCGTAAATATTTAGATAAACAAAAATAATTGGAATAACTTATGTAAACAAGTAGCATTTAATCACAATAACCAAATACATTCTAGTTTAAATACAAGTCCATTCATGTTGTTTTATAATCGGCAACCGTTAATCAGAACAGATTTAGTAACTCCAGTAGTGCAAAACGATACAGTTGACGATCCAAAAGAAATGTAAAATAAACACCACAAGATTTTGAATCAAGCTGTGAAACAAACTGAAAAGAATCAGAACAGAAGTAACATATTAGATAACCAAGGAAGAGCAGATCACTCATACCAAGTTAGAGATTATGTTTTGATGAAAACTTATCAGGAAGGATTACGGCCACGATAGAGTAACCCATTTGAAATAATAGAATTATTTGGCGAATGCGAATTAAAATTACAAAGTGTAGATCCTAATGTTAGAAATCCACTTAGACGTGCTCATATTCGAAATGTAAAGAGATGGAATGTAGCAGAACCTTGGTGTAGAGATTTTGGTTATTAGGAAGGTAAGTATAATTTAAAAGAAGCGTGTATTTTACCGAAAACTCAAGTAAAAACGAACATTACGTAAAAAGGAACCAGACGCCATGAACCTAGTCCAGCCGATTCAATGTGAGTTTCAACAGGTTGTTAATAATGCTAGATTGAATGTTGTAAGTAAGAACAGGCCATCTTCACGAGCATTTTCAATAATGGAGGTAGAAAACGAAGATTTAGAGAATAGTATAAATCATTTAAATAATAATAATAATAATATTAAGAGTGTAAATTGTACGTTGTATTTTGAAAATGGAGAAGATGAAGATTTGTTAGAAGAAAGTTATATAGTTGATAATAATAATATTATTAGTCATAGTAATAATGTTAAGGATAATGATAAAGTTAAAGATAGTGTAATTTATACTGAGATCGTTGGATATGTTAGCCCTTCAGGAAACCAAATTAATTATTTCGCTGATAGGCAACAATAACAACAATTATAACAATTGTAAATACTGAAAGCAGTGCAAATAGTCCAAGGAAAGGAGTTGGAACACCAGAAAGAAAAACGACAATTTTGCTGGGAATTAATAAGCAACAGGATGGAGTGATACGAAAAAAGGTAATTAGTGGTTATTTTAAAAGGATGAAGATCGATATAGAGATGGAATTGTTAATGAATATGAGAGGGAAAAAACGTGTGTTTGAACAGTTTTTGGATAACTATTTTTTTATTGTAAATTAAGTCCCCTGTGGGCTGGCGCCCATGGGACTATTCTTTATTACGGATTTACTTGGAGGATACATGTTTGAT
>JAQFZC010008180.1:0-10417 GCA_034695205.1 Dicyrtoma fusca | reverse complement strand
GTTATTTACTAGTTTTGACCTTTTTGAAAAAGTGTTATTTACTAGTTTTGACCATTTTGAAAAAGTTTTATTTACTAATTTTGACCGTTTTGAAAAAAGTAATTTATACATTTAATGACTTTTGTAAAGCACTATTTCCTGGGTTTGCCCGTTGCGAATAGGTTAAAGTGGATGCAGAACTTAATAGTTGGCTATCGGAAGTATTTTTTATGGCCTCTCTCTCAAACGTAGACATAAATTAGGGCACTAAACGTCAACGTGAACAGTGAGACGAAAAAAAAGTAGTCAAAAGTCTCATCTGCACTCTCTTGCAGTCCACACATGATGCACTCAAACTCAAACCTCAATAGACGCAATAACGACGGACAGAAAAAAACTGGGTGAAGCACGAATTAGAATTTACAAATAATTTCATAATTCATGGGACAACTAAATGACAAGATAAATTAGCATCCACTTAACCAATCACACGGAGTTCCAGAGTTCAACGTATCGCTGCTTAAGAGGCAAAATGACGCGTATTCATCCATCACAATCCAAACAAGACACATTTCCCCATTTTTCTTAATAAATTGGTAAAGTATAAACACCTACCCTGCTATTGTGCACTGTCTAAAAACTAATTTTTGCACTTTTTAATAATATACAAAAAGTCGATTTACGTATGTATACTTTTTCAAAACATGTATGTATAGGCAAACTACATATATTTATACCTTTCAAAATAAGTGTAAAACATCAATGTGGACTTTTTAAAAAATGCTATGAAATACATTTATAGTCTTTCAAAACATGTAATCTACATTTGTACACTTTTTCGAAAGTGCAAAACGTGGATTTGCCCTTTTTCAAAACAAGCGTAATCTACATTTACACTTTTTCGAAACATACAAAACGTGGATTTACATCTTTTCAAACCGAGCATAATCTACATTTACACTTTTTCGAACGTGCAAAACATGGATTTACACCTTTTCAAAACGAGCGTATTCTACATTTTACACTTTTTCAAAATATTCAAAACATGGATTTGCATTGTTTCAAAACATGTAATCTACATTTTTACACTTTTTTGAAACATACAAAACATGGATTTGCCTTTTCCAAAACAAGCGTAATCTATACATTTACAGTTTTTTAAAACTACAAACCGTGGATTTGCCCTTTTTCAAAACGAGCATAAACTAAATTTTTAAACTTTTCCAAATATACAAAACATGGATTTGAGCTTTTCAAAACATGCCAACTTTGATTTTTAAAATGTGAATGGCGCCTCGTCCATATATGTATTCTATAAAAGTGGGGAAATGTTGGTTCGTCTTCTCTTTTTTGTGTGGATAAAAGCGTCATTTTGCATCTTCAGCAGCGCTGCCCCGTATTGATCTGCCCCGTCCTTTGCAATGAGGATGCCTGAGAAACCTGTAGAGCGTCCAAACTTGGAGATTTGGAATTAAAAGCAAGTTTTGGAAATGCGAAATGTGAGGACGGAGCGGACAGCCGGAGTTGGCCGATGTGCGGAGAATGAGGAAATATTGACAAAATAAATTGGACGACGGAATAAAAATGAATGGAATTAATTCAGCTCGTGATGGGATTTGCATTTAATTCAGAAAAAATCCTTGATTTTTATTCATTTTCATGTAAATAGTGCATGGAATCAAATTACAGTTAAGAATGGAATTACATTACAGAGCCGCGTCTGTCTCCTACAAGGGTGCACAATGCAAAATAAGCACAAGACACACTCGGCACTGCAGTCCGCATCTTCATCTTCAACTTCATCTTCATCCTCATCTTTATCCTCATCTTCAGTCCTATTCACCATCACACTTTACCATTACGAAATCCCAAGCGTCGGGATTATTAGGAAGCGAAGCATTCAAGTATTTCTCTCAGGCCATGCAGAAAGGAGCCTGGCAAATATTACGGCAGTCAAGTGAGCCGCTGGAAAAGTATACATTTATTTTTTTTATCCTTTTTAGAAAGAGTAAATGTAATGCTTTGCTCTTTTTGAAAGAGTGAACCCAGTGTTTTGCCTTTCTTGAAAGAGTAAATGTAATTGTTTAGTCTTTTTGAAAGAGTGAACGCAGTACAGTGTTTTGCCCTTTTTAAAAGAGTAAATTTAATTCTTTGCTCTTTTTGAAAGAGTGAACGCAGTGTTTTGCCCTTCTTGAAAGAGTAAATTTAATTCTTTGCTCTTTTTGAAAGAGTGAACGCAGTGTTTTGTCCTTTTTGAAAGAGTGAATGTAATGCTTTTCAAGAAGGGTAAAAGTAATGTTTTGACACCTTTTTGAAAGAATCGACTTAACGTTTTGCTCTTTTTTTGTTAATAAAAACCATTTTTATACTTTTAAAGAAGCATAAAAACTCTTTTTTGTCCATTTTCGGAAGTGTAAAGTCAAGTTTTTACCATTTTTGTAAGCATCAAGTTTGTGTTTTGCCCTTTTTAAGAAGTGAATTTTAATGTTTTGCTGTTTTCAAAAAGTGTGATTTTTAATATTTTGCTCTTTTCAAAAAAAGTGATTTTTAATATTTTGCTTTTTTCAAAAAAAGTGAATTTTAATATTTTGCTCTTTTCAAAAAGTGTCAATTTTAATAATTTGCTCTTTTCAAAAAGTGTCAATTTTAATATTTTGCTCTTTTCGAAAAGTGGGAATTTTAATAATTTGCTCTTTTCAAAAAGTGCCAGTTTTAATATTTTGCCCTGTTCAAACATAACAAAATTAATCAAATACAGTTTATAAAAAGTTTAAATTGGTACCCAGATGTATTTAGTATTTGATAATTTAAAAAAAATGTAAATGGAATATTAAATTCATATACCGAGCTTTTTTTCAGAAAGGATAGGTAATTGTCACATTTTGCACTACTTAATTTCTGACAAGGCCCAATAGTAATTCTCAAAGACTGTGAAACAGTATAGGCGGAAATGCGGCAGAAGATGTGAGAGCCACGCCAGGCCGCATCCTTTTATGTCTTCCGTATGATCTCGACTGCAATGACTTTATTTAGCTCGGGCTAATAATTTCCCTCCTCATTTATAATAAGCACCGCACATAACACATGCAATTACTATCCAAAAATGCACATCACCCATGCTGTCTCCTTCCATTCATTACAACAACGAGCGCCAGAACGACACAGAACTGCAGTCGAAATTGAAATCGAAATTCCAATACTTTGTCCGATGCACACCGTTTAGTTCCAAACATTTTTATTCTCCAAAAAATTGCAAAATCGGCCGCAAGTTGAATGAACCTCAGCAAGTGGAATATGCGTACCGACACTTAAAAATTAGTACAAAATTTGTGTGGGAGTGTTAAACGCTGAACACGCAACCTGGACATGGAATATTGAAAACTAACTTACTAAGCATTTTTATTTTGAATTTTTAAAAAATTAATGGTTTGTTTTGCAATTTACAAAATCCGACTCATCAGCAATGCAATGGCAATCGGCAATTGTGAGAAAGGAAAAATTGCTAACGTACGTAAAAAAAAAAAAAAAAAAAAAGACGCACTCCACCTCACTAAAGTTTATACTAATAAAAAGATCTGTCTTTTCTACGCACACTTAAGGGGCCTTCCAAATATTACGTTTAGGAAAGCACCAACGCAAAACTTCAAACATCTAATTTCCTTATTAAAACTCAAAAATCATTAGATTACACCATTAACTATGCGCAGCTAAATTTCAGGGCTAAAGTATGCTAAACCACTTTTTAAAAGGTGAAAAACTGATGAATTACAGTTTTTAAAAACAAAGTCAAAAAAAAATAATTAGGTATACTGATTTTTAGGAAAGTGTCAAACAAGGGGAAACGATTTTTTAAAAGTGTAGAAAACATGAAATTGAAGGCGTTTTCAAAGTCTGCAAAACAAGAAATATATACACTAGTTTAAAAACGTGTGTAAAATCATGAATGGCATTGCGTTTTAAAAAAGGATAAAAAGCGATATTTACTTTTTTTTAAAGTGTGAAACAAAGAATGGTAGTCTTTTCAAAGTAGCAGAGAGCGATATTTACTTTTTTTAAATGTAAAACAAGGAATGCTAGCGTTTCCCAAATAGGCAAAAGAAATATTTACTTTTAAAAAAGTGTAAAACAAGGAATGATAGCGTTTTAAAAATAGGCAAAGAGCGATATTTACTTTTAAAAAACTGTAAAACAAAGAATATTAGCGTTTTTAAAGTACTCAAAGAGCGATATTAACTTTTTTTAAATGTAAAACAAGGAATGCCATCGATTTCAAAGTAGTCAAAATGCGATATTTACTGTTTTTAAAAGTGTAAAACAAGGAATGCCATCGTTTTCAAAGTAGTCAAAATGCGATATTTACTGTTTTTAAAAGTGTAAAACAAGGAATGCTATCGTTTTCAAAGTAGTCAAAATGCGATATTTACTGTTTTTAAAAGTGTAAAACAAGGAATGCCATCGTTTTCAAAGTAGGTTAAGCGCGATATTTACTTTTTAAAAAATTTAAAACAAGTATCCCAACAATTTTGTAAACAAAATATTTTCTAATTCGTCAAACTGTAAAACCGGACATTTAAATATTTTGGCTCAAAAAAATAATTTCTATGACATCACAATTGAACGGCCCCTCCTTAGCCTTGCCTTTGCCTGCTCTGTGTGTTTGTGTCTGGCACGGCGGTTTATCTCGTCTCGGCTGCTGGCAAGGCGATAGACTGACGACAGAAAAGAGTGGCGACGAGAGTGCTGATCTGCCTGCCATCAACTGCTTAGTTTTCGGTGGACTTTTCATCTGATTAGTGCCTCACATGGCCCTGGCCATGAGCAGTGTCTTCTTTGGGGCTGTCCATAAATGATGTTTGCAAACGACGGTAGATAGGGGATTGGAGCTTCCATTTAAGCTTATGTTAAAAAATGCAAACTTTTGGGGGAGGGGGGAGAAAATGTCAGAAAAATGCAAACGTCATTTATGGACAGCCCCTTTCTTATCATCTTCAATTTATTCCCTCACGTTTCTGTATCTCTCAGAGCAACCCACGGGAAGAATGCTAAGAGCATGGATGCCATTAGCCAAGTCGATTTGCTTAATTAAGTGAAAACAGAAATCCCATTTAATCCCATTCGCATACAAAGACCGACTTTTTTCCCCTGGTTTTCGCAAATTAGAAAATACATTGTAAGCCAATAACTTCTCGCTTTTTTTTTTTTGGCTGCCGTTTTGTTTTGGCGATGAAGATGATTTTAGTTGTTAGGTGTTGTGTACTATACTTTGCCTTTGGTGTATAATGAGCATGAATATCTGTAATATATGAAATAATATTCAAAATTAGAATCCGGAGGGAGCATTACGAGGCAGTCAAAATTAATCAGCCGCAAATTGTTCCATCATTAAAGTGCAGGCGAGTACATAAATGTGTAAGTCATGGAGTGTAACCATGCGTTGCCAAGGATAAGATTACAAAATAAAAATGCTTATTACATGTAATCTTTCAATGCCTTTTGCCTTTGAGGATGAAGCAAAATGACGTATTCAGATTTTATTATTCAGTCCACAAAACATTGATTTAGCAAAGTGCATTCAGAGCAAAATGACGCATTTACCATTAACGGCATTAACTGACTCAAAAATGGAAATTTTGTAGGAATGTTGACAGTTGGTTTTGCATATTTTTAAAAGTGGATTTGTTTAATTGTTTTTTAAAATAGATTTCAAATTCCTCATTTTGCTTCTCCAGTCACAGCACCCATGCACGGTACAAGACATACATATCGCTGCTTAAGACGCAAAATGACGCGTATCCATTATTGTTTAAGGGCAAAGTGACGCAAGGCAGATCGTTAAGACAAAAAATAAAGCATGTCCATAAAAGCAGAAAAAGATTCATAATTTCCCTATTTTTGCAACACGTAATTACGAGAGCTAAATCATGCTTTGTAACTTAAATGGATGTTTTAAAAAAGGGCAAACTGAGGCTTTGCATGTTTTAATAAAGTACAAATAAAGGTTTTGCACGTTTTCAAAAAAGTTTAAATCCAAGCTTTGCATGGTTTGGTAAAGTGTAAAAAGTGGTTTTTAACATTTCAAAAAAGTGTAAATCCAAGTTTTGCATTTTTTTAAAGTGTAAATAAAAGTGTAAATCTACGTTTGGCACGGTTTGAAAAAGTGTAAATAGTAATTTTTAACGTTTTAAAAAAGTGTAAATCCAAGTTTTGCATTTTTTGAAAAAGTGTAAATAGTAATTTTTAACGTTTCGAAAAAGTGTAAATCCAAGTTTTGCATGTTTAAAAAAAGTGTAAATAGTGGTTTTTAACGTTTCGAAAAAGTGTAAATCCAAGTTTTGCATGGATTTAAAAGGTATAAATCATGGTTTCCCACGTCTTTAAAAGTGCAAATCTAAGTTTCGCATGTTTTAAAACGTATAATTTTGAGCTTTGCACGTTTAGAAAAAGTGCAAATCAAGGTTTTCCATGGTTTGCAAAAGTGCAAATCACTCCTTTTGTTTCATTCAATCAAAAGTGCAAAAACGAATTCTGTTTTAAAACGTGAAAAGATTAGACTTTACACGGCACAGTGCTAAATGAGGGAATTTATTTATCCGTACACTGCAAAAAACCACCACATCATAAACGCATCATTTTAACCAAAAAGTGAGTCCTATTTGCTGCATCATAATCGCATCATAATCGCATCATAATCGCATCATAATCGCATCATAATCGCATCTGGATCTCATCTTGCACCCATCATAACCGCACAAAAGCTGCATGATGCGGTTACGATGGGTGTAAGATGCGATTATGATGCAATTATGATGCGATTATTTTTGCGATTATGATGCGGCAAATAGAACTCACTTTTTGGCTAAAATGATGCGTTAGTTGGTAGAGTGTACACTCTACCAACTACCTCATCAAAGTGAGTCCTACTTGCCGCATCATAAACGCATCATAATCGCATCTGGATCTCATCTTAAACCCATCATAACCGCATCATGCAGCGTTTATGCGGTTATGACGGGTGTTAGATGAAATCCAGATGCGATTATGATGGGAATATGATGTGATTATGATGCGGCAAATAGGCCTCACTTTTTGGCACTTTTGATGCGTTTTTGATGTGGTGATTTGGTAGAGTGTACGTAAAGAAAGTTGGTTAATTATTATTTGCTCTTTTCCACATTTTGCATCTTAAGCCGCGATTGGCTAGCTCTGCAATAATAAATAGAAATATAAGCAGACTCGAATGAAAAATGCAACCCACGTTCCTGCCTTATTCTTTTATTATTATTAGTTTTTAAATTCTAAACTGGCCTTCTTTGTAGTTGTTGCTGGCTGAACGGGGAAAGCAATAGCAAGACCTCGAAGTGCTTTTACGTTGCTAATAAATAGACTCCTTTCTGTTAAAAAATATTAAATAGTACTACATACTTACTTACTACTACAGACTGCTTCCTTCTAATTGATGCTCACTGATTTTCGATGTTAGGAGCCAAAGCCGAAGGATTTTTGATCTGTGATCTGTGAGTGAAAAGTGTTCTAATCCTCACTTTGTCATCTCGGTGCTCTTGAGACTTGAAAAGTTGACTTGATTTCTTTCCATTTTCATTCACGTCCCAGTCTCCGCTCCCACAACATCTCCAACAGCCAACCTCCAACCTTCCCTCGGTCCCTTCCTATACTCCAAGCAATAGTACAGGCAAAAAGTACAAAAAGTATTTAAATGTAAATTACAAAAAAAAATAAAAAATTCCAAATCAAAGTCAAAAGTGTGACCTACTTTATTATTACCTGCTGCGTCTTCACTGGTCTACAGTATAATTTTCTAATTAGAAATTACGCAATTTTCCTATATAACTCGTCCGTAGTCTGTAGACTTAACAAATACAAAAATTACAAAGCCTAATTAACCACCACCGTCGGCTGTGTACGTGCGTCTTCCACCCTCACGATCAGTTCTCCTTCTGCAAAAAAAAAAAAAACTAAAGTGTCTTTTAAATGAAGGCTCAAGTACTTCTCATTATTATACAGTTTTCCATTGAATTTTAACTTAAAATTTAAATTCAAATTCCTTACATGGGCATATGTCTATCGCTGCTTGTCATAGCATAGGCGACTGTGTGATTCCCAATCAGTTTTCTAAGTGACACTATTATTTTTATAAGAAACTCGTTCATTGTTAATAGTATTGTTGTAATCTGTGGAAAGTGTGAGTGTGAAGTGTAGTGGATTTTGATTTATTTTAGTGGACGAAGACACTATGAAATTTTTATTGGATTTTTTCTGAAAAAATACAAATTTTTTTTAAAAATGTCCGGGAATAATAATATAAAAATGTCCAAAAGTAGGACGAAAATGAACGGCCTTGGCTGTCAAAGTCGATTGTGGATGGCCATTTTATTATTATTTGTGAATTGGAATGAAATGTTAAACAGTTTTGGAAGTGGTGATGAGGGGAGTGTTCGTCTGGGCTTCTTCGGTTTTGGAATTGTGGCTGGCCAGGGAGATGTGGCAGAGCCCCCTAAACATGACCACGACGAAGAGAACGACGGTAATCTTCATCTACTTGCAAAAGCGAAGGTAAGAAATAATATCCATGTAATCATTATTGAAAAATAAAATAAATATAGAAACTTTGATAGTTGAGAGTTGAGAGCTACCTAATTCAATTTTACAATACAATGGAAAAATTCGTGTTCAAATTGTAATGCTTCTTTTATTTTATAAAAATGACAAAATTGCTGTTTTTACCATCTTTTTTAGGGCTCGAAAGGTACAATTAGATGATTTAGAAAATGTTAAAATTATAGTTTTTACCCTCTAGAAGGTGCTAAAACTAGAATATTGCTGTTTTAAAAAAATCTTAATTGTATTTTGAACACTTTTGAACACGTAAAAACTAGGATTTTAAGTTTTCAAAAATGCCAAAATTGCGGTATTTACCATCTGTTTTAGGGTCCTAAAGCTACAATTTGGTGATTTAAAAAATGCTAAAATCACAGTTTTTAGCCTCTCAAAGGTGCTTAAACTAAAATATTTCTCTTTTCAAAAAGTGTTAATTGTATTTTGAACACTTTTGAACACGTAAAAACTAGGATTTCACGTTTTTTAAAAATGTCAAAATTCCATTTTTCAGTCTTTTGAAAGTCTTAAAACGGGATACTTTTTTAAGATTTTTTGAAATATTTAAATTGCAATGTTTTGATTTTTTTTCAATTGCTCTAATAATAAATTATAAAATTATAGTTTTTTAAAATGTAAAATTCAAATTATCATCTTTTAAAAAGTGCCCAAAACCAAATATTCTGTAAATTGTGCAATTTACCGAATGTGCAAAAAGACGCCGGATTTTGCCACTTGAAGGAAAAGCTTCAAAAATACGTTTCAAGACTGCAAAAAACATGCAAAATAATGTAGCTCCCACTATTTTGACTTATATTTATGTAACTGTGAAAGCTGAAAGCAAAGTTTGCTCTACAGAGTGTGACAAAATTTATTTAACCTTTTTTTTTCGTCATCAAACTGCGATTTCCTACGGCAAGTTTATTTGCACACATTTTTACCATCGAAGTGTGTACAAGCAAAGACACACATTTTAATCTTTCCTTGTAAACGTTTTTCTTTTCCCTGGAATTGCGACTCGTAAATCATTCCTGGATTTCGCATTGGAATATTTTATTGATTTTTGAAAGATTAATGGATTGATTTGTCAACGCTTTAGAGAAACGAAACTTATGGATTGACTTTGACTTTGTCTTTAACGTAGCCTTGTAAGCATACCTAATATGTATGTGCTTTACCTTATTGAGCATAGCAGCGGCGACAGCGAGCATTGTTTGTTTATCTTACTGCGAAAGCCCTCGTCTAAAAATAAATGGAAAAAAATGACTAATTGTGAGCTCAGTGGGTTGTAACGTAACGTACGAACGTTATGGCTCTGATTTTTATTCCAGTTTGTTTAGCAAAATTATACTGAGAGGGAAATAAAAATAAAAATAAATGTTGGACGGTTTACTAAAGTGGAGAGTTGAGGATGGATCCATCAATCATTCAACCGCCTTTTTTTTTTATATAGAAACTGCTCTAGTTACATATAGTTTCAATAATTATGCACGTGCAAAAGGGGCTATCTGCACTGTTTAACCTATTCGCAACTGGCAAATCAGGGAAAGCATGCTTTACAAAAGTCTTTAAGTCTATAAATTAACTTTTTCAAAACGGTCAAAACTGGTAAATAACACTTTTTCAAAACGGTCAAAACTAGTAAAATACACTTTTTCAAAACGGTCAAAACTAGTAAGCAACACTTTTCCAAAACGTTCAAAACTAGTAAATAACACTTTTTCAAAACGGTCAAAACTAGTAACTATCACTTTTTCAAAACGGTCAAAACTAGTAAATAACACTTTTTCAAAACGGTCAAAACTAGTAAATAACACTTTTTCAA
>JAQFZC010008179.1:0-10417 GCA_034695205.1 Dicyrtoma fusca | reverse complement strand
CGTTCTTCCTTTTCTTAGCTTTACTTTTCTTACCATCGACCAAGGTCTTAGCTATAAGCCGACAGTATCCCAATGCAATGGCTGTTTGGCATGTAGCGAGGGAAAGAAATTGCATAGGTGGTGAGGTACTATCTGTATAGCACCCATGACTGGTTGTTGTTGTTACTACTTCTATAGCTCAAGCTAGAATGGTCTATTTACAAAGTAAAAGTTGGGGAGAATGCAGAAAGAGTGCTGGGCTGTGGTTTATAGGGGAAGGAATCGGGGAAAAACTATAATGAACCGTTGAGGACCCTAGCAGATGTTACCATCAAAATCTAAATAAGATCCCGTTCCCTCCCTCCTACCATTCACATATTTCTACTTCAAGGATCGAGCTGATATTCCACCACGGTGGCTGATATTGAAGCCAAGTATTCTTTCAAGGACGTATTTACAGCAATACTAACACTTTCACTTTCCTTCTCTTCCTTTTCATTTTGAACACGTTTCTTACAATAGCTATTTCCAATGTGCTTTAAACTCTATCTCTATGCCGTGTTACCAAGGAGCATGTATTGCAAACATCAAAGATCTCTTAAGTCACTGTTTACGTATATGTAGCCTCTCCAAGTTTTTGTAATTAACTTTACTTTCTCCTTTTTTTCTAGGATTTGAAATCCTCCAGGGAATCCCATTAGCGTAAAGAAGTGAAAATCTCATTGTGCTGCGGATACCACTGTACAAACACTCATAAAACTCTTGTTTTACGTAAGTGCAAAACACTGTCCACAGCTGTCTGCTCGCTCTAATAATGTGGTAAGGAAAGAAAAGGAGAATTAAGAATTGAAAGGCCTAGTTTTTGCTTCTAGGAACAGGGATACCTGTCTGCAAACATGATTCAACGGTATTTTCAATTTCGCTATGTGCTGAGGCTTCACCAATCCTTACGGTTATAACAATATTTACCCAAAACATTATCAATATAAATTAGGTATCTACTCTGTAGTTTTTCTACTTAAATTACGGTGTACAAATGCAGATAAATAAACAGACAAATGGTATTTTCATTTGAAAAGTAGTACAAATTACAAAGTTGTTTTTTTCAACAGCGCATCCTCTGTTAAAAGCATAATGAGGCATATCCAGTGATTTTGTATCGGAAATGACTCATTTTGCTTCTTAATAGACAAAATACGTATGTTTTGCCCATTTCAGGAATGTAACTTAAGAATTTGAATTTGATCGTCTAGTTGAACAATTATGGACGGGCTTAGATATACATAAGTTTTCAGGTGCCTAGTGAAGTGGATGAAATGAGAGTGAGTAGGGATCGTTGAAATGCTGACGTAAAGTTGCCATGGGAAGAAGAAACACCTCGAGAGGAGAAACACGAGTGAAAATTAAATCCTTACGCCTAGCCTATCTCTCTGCTTGAATGTTACTTTGATGGGGAAGTGACTTGCCACAAACAAACAACATAACCGAGTGGAGGAACTCGTAAAATCACGAAATCAATGTGACTAGGAAATTAGGCAAGATTTGATCTTTTGTGTTGACGGAATTGAAATTGTCATGTTCTCTCTCACTATAATAACACAAAGGATAGGCTTATAGCATATCTATGTATATTCTCGCTCTCTCTCTTTACTCTTGCCTCTATGAGTCTACGTTACAATTTAATAATACTTTCCTGACTACTGACTACCAAGAGACGCCTTTCCAATGCCCTCGTCAAAGACAGAGCGACATAGGGTAAAAGTAAACAAAATTAGCTCATGAAAATGATATAGGTATACATAGAGACCCTGCAAAGTTCCTAGAAGGTGCCATGTACGTCCGACTACTAACATTTAATCTACCGTGCTTCCTCTAACCTGACAGTAGCCATCTCAATCTTGTGGATGGGCCAGCGATTGTTTTTAGCAGCAAGTGAAATATCGAATTTGCAAATGATTTCCTTCCCATTAGTACACCAAAATAGTGTCTCTTATATAACTTCCTTGATTCATTTCATTAGTATTCTAGCCCATGAGAAATGGGAACTGTATTACAGCATTATTTGTTCATTTACCTCGTACTGGAATGCATGTGTTGTTTACCTGCATCTCGACGTTGTTGTTCTCCCGTAATACCTGAAGGGAAAGTGGAACACGCACATGCATACTAGATGGGTAAGATTGGGAAGAGAGGGAAATATTTCGCACCTGAGTGGGAAGTGGGAGTGCTTGTATAACTCCGTAGGGGTTCGCAAACACATATGATTATGAGCCTATTTGGAGGGAGCAAGGATGCTGCTTAGATAAAATTAGAATTTTTGCACAGTTGACAGTTGAGAAGTAATGCGATGTGAGGAAAGTAAATTGTGAAGCGTCCGCGTGGAAATTCAGTGAGGGTATTTTTCTTCCCGTCTGCTGCCTGCCTGCCTGCCTCCCGACTTCCCTGCCTTATGAACAGGAGAGGAAATAGCTATAATAGATTTTGTGAGATGAACGTGGAGGACGGCGGGGCCGTTAGGAAAATTTATTCAGATAAACCACAGTCTCCGCTCTTCCCTCATCTCTCAGTCATAATAGTGAGAGCCTGTTTGTGTGTATCAATGACAAGACTATGTATGTGCCAAACTCTCCTTTACTACTCCGGCGACAGGCTTCCTCCACTCTGCATTGCCTCCTATGTCCATATGAATCTGGTTGGAAACTCCTGATTGTCAGAATAGTATTTGCTAGTGGTTTCGAGAATGTCCCTTGAGAAATCCCCACGTCGTCATTCTATTTACTTCAATCTCAACTCTCACAAACATGATGATATTTCACCAGGTATCTTTATACAACACATTTATTACGTACAATCCTATCTTCATGAGCACATGTACATACGCTCCATCCTCTTCTCATCTCGCTGTCTGTCGGATTCCAATGCCTTCAAATCCAATACTTATTTATGCCAACATTCTCCCCTTTTCACTCAACAAATCTGCGAAAAGTACCCACAGACATACTCCATTCCTACATCGAGTGAGTTGGGCATGTATAAACCTCGTATAATTTTCATGAATGCAACAAACAACAAAGCTGTACAAACTGCTAACACATAGTTTCTTTAACCTTTTCGAAACGGTAATGTGTCTAGTTTTACGTCTTTTTGAAAATTGTAATTCCTTGATTTGACCTTTTTGAAACTGCTGAATTCTAGATTTAGCTTGTTTGAAAGTGTTATTTAGTTGTTTTGGATGGTTTTGAAAATGCCAATTCCTAGTTTTGCCTTTTTTGAAAGTGTTAATTAGTCGTTTTGACTGGTTTTGAAATAAGTGATTTCTAGTTTTGACTTTTTTGAAAGTGTTAGTCAGTCGTTTTGACTGTTTCTGAATATGCTGATTTCTAATTTTGACCTTTTCGAAAAAGACAATTTGTAGAATAAACCCTTTTGCTCAGCATTCCTTCCATACTGTTTCCCAGTTCTGGATAGGTTAAGACACGGAGTGGTCCAAACCTCAACTCTATAAGCATATGTAAATAGTTGGTAGGTACAGTGGGTACATTAAATAAATACGATGTTCAGATGCAATCTTTTCTTTAGTAAATGTACAATATTTGAATGAACAAAAAATACATGAGACTTTCATCTTCCATTCAAGTCGAAGGAAAACATGAATAAATTCTCAATCAGAGATTAGGGGGAAAAAACGAAAACAAAACAAAAATAAGAAACTACTCCACTCACGATCAGTACTGCCACCCAACTACCCACCCACCTACCATGTAGTGTGTACGTACGTAGACCTACATCTCCCCAATGTTTGTTTGCTTTCCCTTTCCACTTTTTGTCTACATTCTCGGCTCTAACACCATTTCTTTTCTGGGCTGGGGGAGACTTTAGTCAGATAGGGAGGTTTCATAATAAAAAAAGAATATAATTTAGTTGATAATCAAAAAGCCATTTGTTTTCACGACCCCCCATGATGAGACATTTTTTATTTCTCTTCTTCCTCATTCCGATACAGGCACCATGGCCTCCAAGTGTAATTCTGTATCTTCATGTGTTCAATGCTTAGGATACTCTACAGAGAATGCACGTACATAAAGACAAGAACTCATGTCGAGATTAAAACGCAATCACCCAGAAATCACAAGAAGAAAAGGAAGAGAGAAAGAAAAAAGCGAAGGAAGAAACGGAAAAATTGGAGTCTGAGAAATGTACTAAGGAATATAAGGTGCCTACGTACACTGGTTCTGGTACGCATAGTAGAACGTACAGTTTTTATATTTCACGACCTTAACTCGATCCTTTCACTGTCCTTTTTGTTACAAACGTAAAAAAAACAGTCAAAGTTGTACGTAGCATGTCAGAGCTGGGACTGGCAGGCAGAGTAGTTGAGAAGAGAAAATTTTCGAAGAAGAAAGTAGAAAGGAGAGAATGAGATTATATGTTGTGTGTATTCAAGACTGATCGTGAGGCTTTTGGGTCACATCTGGCAATTCAGGGAACAGGCGCTATTTTTTCTTATTTGCGTTCATATATAGGAGCATCTATCACGAGCATACCTCGCACCGGCTACACATGGATGGAATTGGTACGGAAAAATACTGAAGAATGCAAGAAACAAAAGTTTCAAGGAAATAAACAAGAATCCAAGCCCGGTTGGTGAAACAACAACAATTATTGTTTGTAAAAGTAAAAATTATTGTGTATTTAATTGAAATTCAAACACTTTTCGCCCTTTTCTGTGTAAACATGTGGTTTTTCCACACAAAAAAGAAGTATGTATATTCGTCCCAAGATATTGCTTAGCCTCTGCTACACTTAACTTTCCCCCAAGAAACGTACGTACCTATGGATCTAACAGGATGCCTATCGTATTGGGCAACATATGCCACCGATTTAGTGGTGGCAGAGAACAGAAACATAATCTGGATAAAGTAGAAACTCCGGTCCCAACCCAAGTCAACTCCCGCAAGGATAATGAAAAGATAAAGTCATCCAAGTTACGTCATAATAACCTTATTCAGGCAAAAGTAAGGAAACTAACTATTCGATATAAAACTAAGGGGAAAAATCCCTACGTCTACTTACAATTGCAGTTGGAAACTAATCGTAAGGTTGAGTCTGAGCCGTAAAAACTTTAGCCAAAAGTTTTTCAAGGCTTCCAGGATGCACACGTTCCACGCTTCCCAGTGTACATCAAAGATCTAAGATGCATGTCTGTCTGTATGTAGTGCACCAAAACTAAATGTGAATAGATAATGCATATGGCTATATGCATAGCAGTGTATGTGTAATGATATGCAAGAAATGTACGTAGCATGGGATGTCGAAAGCAAACTTCTTAAGATAAATCTTTTAAACTTTAATTTAAGATTCTGTTTGCATCAATTAACAGGAATTTTAACTACTGCTTCTGTCCACAGTCGCCTCTTCCCCACACTGCCACTACATACACTATCCTAGTTACCATATGTGAATGGAACTTTTCTAATGATCCCCCCACCTCTCAACCCCACCAAATCTAACCAAGAAAAGGCTTAACTATTATTATATTTCCCTGCGCAGCTATCCATAGGGAATTACAAAAGTTGGCAAAGTAGATTGATATTGGTCGAACCAGAAGAAGCCATTTCATACTCGGGATTTGCACAGACACGAAAGTTTGCACTGGTATTACGTACATAGCTGCGCTATACTAGAAATTTGATTTTTGCATTAAAAGTAAGCAGTAACTTGAGCTATGCTTGGTTTCGAAATTTCAGTAATATGACTTATCACTTTCTGTAAATAGATTTGTGTATAGATTTGTATTATCACATATATACAGTAAAGCCAAAGCAACTTTAAAATAGAAGTTCTGAATTTGTGTCTGACAGTACTAATAAGTTTTTTCCATCAATCGGCATCCTTCAGACCTTTCTCCAGAGAGTTTTGCAATATCTGAACAATGCAGTACAAAGTATTAAATATCTTGAATTGACAGATTCAATGAGTTAAGTAAAAAAAAAAGATGTATTTCCATCGCCTCATGTAAAAATTGAAGACAAGGAGACAAGACAAAAAAAAGTAAGGAAAATTTTTGTGGAAAAGTAAAGATGGTTGGAAGTGAAAGATGAAAGCTAATGGGAAAATAAGTTGTGTAAATGGAGAAAGCAGGATGGTTTGATGGAGAAAGGAGGAGAAAGCAAGGAAGGATGTCATGTCTTGAGAAAGAATAAATAAATAGAAGCTTCTTCTTTTCACTGAAATCGAGATGTGTGTCTGAGTGGGAGAGGGAAAGCTGGAGAAAAGGGAAATATAAGTATACAAAAAAGTGCTTGCGGCTGCCATGTGAATGATTCATTTCAAATCGTTTCTCTCAAGTATTAACTATGAAATGGAAATCAATGTTGGAAGATGAGATTTTTCTTTCGTCTTGTTATGACCACCACTTGGGCTGAGAGAGAGAGTCTGCATCTCATGTCCTCACCAGTCCCCACCCACTTGATTTACGACAATTGAATGCCTCCTCCAAACAACTAAACCCAACCAACATTGTCATACAGTAGAACAAATACTCTCACCCCCATTCTCTCCACATAATCCGTCCGATGCAAACATTTTCCTCTGCACTATATGTATACCCACGTGGCTCTATTGATCCTTTCGTATCCTTTAACACAGAATATCTTATTCAAAATTCACATAAATTTGCACTCTTCGTCAAGACGTTTTGATTTTTTAATCCAAGAAAGTCAGTCAATTGTAGCTGAGCCCAGCACATAAATTTCTAAAGTAAGGTCATGGTATGGTGTATTTAGTATCAAAAAGTGGCGCCTAATGGCAGAGAAAGTGAATCTTGGGCATGTAAAATTATAGCGCAAGACGAGATTAAAAGTAAGAGCTTCATGCTTATCGCTTATTACATTACAAGACAAGAAATTTCCTGTGACTTGACTCGAGTTGACGTAACTCCAGGTTACATTTTACAAGCACAGTACATGTATTGACGTAACTTTATAGTTGTTAACTTTTGTCTCGCTAAGTTTGCTCTTCGCAAGACTTTGTAATCTGGGGAGTGAGTGAGGTATAGAATCTACGGTACAGTGAGGGACTTGTTAGGAAAAATCGAGTCGTTGTATGATGCAAAGGAGGATCTTGAGCAACCATCGGAAGTAATTGTAGCATTAAGCGAAACATAATGTTTACGGAGAAAGTCTTTGGATACATTTTGAATGTGACATAGCGGCTTATGAGTTAAAAGATGAGGGGAGAAAGTATTCTCCTTTGACTCTTCCAACATGCCCGACACATCCAAGTGCTGGGATGTCCTAGTCCAGTCTCCAAGCAACGACAAATGACAATATGAGTCAATCTACTAAACTATCCACCCTGGATGTTTGGAGCATTCACGTCAACATCCTGAGGATCGGAATCCATTCATCTCGTTCAATGACGGCCTCCACCAATCCCTGTGCACAATAGTTAGCTTAATATGTACCTTACATTGTGAATCATTACTATGATTATTGCCATTGTGTATTTGTGGAGTTGATATAATTTAATTGCGGACACTCAACTCGGACTTGTACCCTCTGCGGAAATAACATAGATCTGTCCGCCTTAAGTCCTGAAGTACACATTGTTAGAATTGTAGACATGCCTTCCTTTTTTCATAGTTTAGCTTGCACAATAGTATCATCATATTTACAGCCTTATTGCACGGCACGGATTCCAATCAACTAACTTTCATTCCAACTTCCTAGCTTTCACTCCTGCTTTCCCTCTTACAGCACGTACCTCCTTATGACTTTAAAACTACACTTCATACATACATGCAAATGGAGGATACAGTGCAGAGCAGAAGAGATTCAAATAGATGATAAACATCCAAAAGAAGTTGAATTGACTTGATGATTTATTCTTGTGAGCTACGTAGAATTGGAATTAAATCCAAACGGATGCTTCGGGCGGGAAAAGTAAGTTGAGTAGTAATTAAAATGTAATGAAGATTTAAATTACATTTGTGATCTTCTAACTGCTCCACCAAGAACATACATAATTTAAATTCACCACTATGAACAACAAAACAAAGAACTAGAAGCATGCGGTATAATGTGAAGTGAAGTAAAAGGCAAGGGAAAGCGTGTAAGAACTCGGAAGTGAGCTCTACTCGTACACTAGTAGCACTGGTATGCACGTAGAATTGTCTGGAGCGTCTACCTTCATACATGCTTGCATGTAGTCTAATGTGGAAGTATCTTGTACGCGGAGAGAGAATAACTTTCCAAGTTCGTTGGATGGTGCTAAGAGGTAGAGAAACTAAACGTTCCACGCCCGAGGTGGTAAATACTACAGAAGCATACTATGAACGACTTAATTACACCATCA
The DNA here is from genome assembly GCA_034695205.1 of Dicyrtoma fusca. Classification (NCBI taxonomy): domain Eukaryota; kingdom Metazoa; phylum Arthropoda; class Collembola; order Symphypleona; family Dicyrtomidae; genus Dicyrtoma; species Dicyrtoma fusca. Next base: position 2,083 of record JAQFZC010008179.1, on the reverse strand, counting down.
CATCATATCTTTGAGTTTTATACACACAAGATATGCATACAACTCTCGAGACAGAGAGAGAGATGGCTGGGTGTATGTTTAAAGGGAGGCTATATACACAGGAGAAAGAGTATCCTATTGTATGTGTGCAACCTTGAGTGTGGCAGGAGAGGGAAGTTGATTATAAATACGATCTTGTGATTACCAACCTACAGATAGATCTCCTGTGCCACTGGCTTAGTTTTACTCTTCCGCCCTCATTCATTCCCTGACTATGGCCACGAGATGGAGAGAGCCAAAGAAGACGTAGCAGGAGTTCCAGAACTTTCCCCATCAGTGAGCATTAAAAGAAAATAAATAGGAAAACACTAATAGCAATGTGCGAGCATTTTCTTTCCCCGTGGAAATAATCACAAGTCTACTGGAGAATGATCTTTCCCCTTTAATTAGATTTTCTTCACAGAAACAGACGTGAGGGGAAAGAGACCCTGTACATGGTATGAAATACAAATTATACAGTTAGAGCGGAGTCTAAATTGACACATGAACAATTTGACCGAATAGCAAACATAACACAGCTATATATTATTGTTTAATAAGTTTCCTGCTCCCTTAGAGAACGTTACAAGGAGGGAATACATTCAGGGAATTAGTAAGATCCGGGAATAATTGGATAGGTATTCTAAGGTCAGGCGCGTAGGTGAGGGGGGTGCACGGGTGCACGTGCACCCCCCGAAAAGTTAAAAAATTGCATTATATACATACTGTATATATATGTATATACTATATACTATATGTACGGTGCACCCCCCGAAATTTTTCTTCAGCTACGCCCCTGTCTAAGGTGATCGAAAGAAGAAAAGAAGAGAGAATTCTTACATATTAGCGTGGGATGTCTATCGGTACGTTCATCAGCTGTGTGTATTTGTATGGTCACAATACAAAAATTGTCTCTCAAATTAAAGTCGAAAAAGTATAAGATACAAGATAGTAGGTATTTTACAATGCTTCAAAGACGTAACGAGTAATTTGTCTAGGGGTAGATTTAATCTCTGGTCCTACTGATATCTTTCATATACATTACGTAAAGTGACATATGCTTTACAAATGACCGTGTAAACTAGAGAACATAAATAAAATAAGAAAAGTGAAAGGTACATTATAGATAGTGCCGGAACTTTTCCTTTTATTAGTTACATCACAAACAGTCATAGCAACCAATTTAACATAGCGCAACGCTATGAAATTATGGAGCTGCTCTATTTAGAAAATTTAAAGTGGCAGCCCCAAAGTTTTGTTGGAACGGGGAAATGATAGAGCTGTAGGTGCTTTTGTGGAGTATTCGTTGGTATGGTATGTATTGTCTGATTGTGAGACTCTTCCAATTCAACCCCCATGTGTTTTCCTTTTTTTTGGGCATGGGCACATGAGGCTACAATAATGGAATGACTTTTACAAGTTGCTACAAAGTAATCCGTACATTGCCGGCAGCTTAATTTCCAAGTTAATTCAACAATGCTCCCCAAGGCATTATAAATTCTTGAGAGTAAGCCTTAAGTGCTCAATAATGAAGATGAACAATGAATGGGAAAGTCATGGAAAGCAATCTGTAAGCCCCTTTCTACTTTTACTTATGCCGTAGGATTAACCGAAACCCTCCTCATAAATATGGTAAAAGAATGTATCCGCTAAATTCCTCTTTCTCACTTTTTTTATGTACTTTTGACATTGTATTTCTACATCCACTGTGCTCTGTACATTTCGAAGGCTATGCTATCAATACTCTTCCAGCTGCTTGATTCCACATGAATAATCTCCGCCATTTAGCTCAGTTTTAGACTTGTCTCATTTCTATCTTCTTCCAGGGTCTACAACTTGTCGTTTTCCAGTTTTTTCCGCTAACTAATTGTACCTTGAAATGATGCACAAAGTGGAAGATCACCTGCAGTGTATTTTGTTTTACATTAAAAGGCGAAAATCCTATTTAAATGTTACCTAGTTTTCTTAAAATTGAGGAAGAAGTGAATGTGAATTTATTCATTGGGTCGATTTGACCGTTTCGGTCCATACAACCTGACTCAACCAGTCACTGTGGGTGAGGAGG
>JAQFZC010008178.1:0-10418 GCA_034695205.1 Dicyrtoma fusca | reverse complement strand
TTTTTTCCTCGTCCGGCTTTTTTGGGAACATTTGTTCCGGGAACATTTTTTCCGGGAACATTTAGTCCTAGAATCGTGCCCACGTACCTATATAGTATGGACCTGCAAACATATTATGTACGTCTTGAAAAGCCCTATTCCAGTACCCGTGGCAATTACATGACTTTATCCTGGTCTTCTTAGTATCGTCACCAGTCACACAATTAAACTCGCCCACATGAAGCGCACATTGGTCTAGTACACATAGTCTGAGTCGAGTCTGGAGTTTGGAGTATGGCGTCTATGACATGGTGACACTTACGCAGAATCAAAGCAAAAAAAAGAGCTTTAAATCACGTAACATAAAATTTAAGTGTTAATTGTTACACTGTAGGAAACCTTTTTCACGCTTTGATGATCTTGGGATAATTCAACTAGACACACATAGTTACTTATTCACTTTTGCCTTTGCCTATTGCTTTGCCCTTGATTCAGTCTTTCGACCTTTTGTTTACTCCTGTCTGCAAATCAAATGAATGTAGCAAGTTTTTCGCTTTTAAACTTTTATTCACAACCATGATTCGTACACCTCTTTGTAACCTATTTAGGTAGGATACCCATGTACCCTCATCTATCTTGAATGTGTAGCCAACCCACTAAACAATCTCTAATAAGCTAAAACTGACAGATGATCACCAACACCAATGTCATTAATATACATATAGGTAGGTAGTAGGTAGGCACCTTGGCTACACGCGGAACAAAGCACCTGCGAGATAAAGCTTCAAACATGTATTGCTTTAAAATCACTAAGTCGTCCCTTCATCTTCAAAGAGCCAATGTAATTATATACCTGTTTTTAGCATGACCAATTAAGCATCTTTGCTTTTAAACTCGTCCAACTGTCGCAATCCTTTAGGGAAAAATGTACTCATATTTAATTATACGTGTACACAATTCCACGCATAACCCCAACAGGGACACTGATGCTGAACAAAGAAGTTCCAAAGAGCGCTGAGTGTATGCTTAGGAACGTACCTATGCGGTAAGTCATGTAACTCGTTCATCTTTTCTTCGACTCAAGTTTGTTTTGATTTCCCATTTGATTCAAATCCGTCTTCATCAAAGAGCCAACAAGACAAATCTAAATCCAACAGGTATGAAAACAGTGTGTATGTTTTGCGTCAGTGAATCTAGTTTAGAAAACTGACAAGCAAAATCTAGTGTTTTAATAATGCGTGGATGAAGGCAAAGTACCTACCTGCTTACATTTACGCTTCACACAAATCGGACCACGAGACCAAATAAGGAAAAGCACTTTTGGAAAACAATCAGTGGAAGCTCACTGTTCAAATGAGTTTCAGCTCTCTTGGTAACTATTACCAGTCAGAAATGATTTGAAGGCGTGATGAGCAAAAAAAAAATAAACAACGAGGGTTCGGTACACACTACACACATCAGATAGCCTCTATATATGCTTTACAAAGAATTTAGACTGAATTCGCTAATTTACTACCAGCACCAACAAAACCAAGAGGATCACATGTATAACCTGCAGGGACGCAGAAAACCCATAAACAAAGCGTAAATGCCAGGAGGAATATCCTTTGGAAGTACAAAATGATAATAAAGTAGGGACTGATAATATAGTCGACTATATGACTCGACCAGCTTAGCAGACTATGGTGCCCACGGGATCTTTAATTACATTTACATATCCACCTACACCATACTTAATATTTACCTCCTTAATAACGACAAGAAAATACGGTGGAACTAATCCACGTGCACACTCCCGAGCGTGAGGTAAGTTGAATTTAATTCCTAAACGGAACGTTGCAAAGGTGACTTCAGGAACAATAAATCTTAATTTTATTAAATTCCCTTGTAAAATGTGTACCTTCCTTCCCATGCTTTAATGGACCTCAACTACTGACATCACATTTACAACGCTCTGTATAAGACTCGGAGTTTAACAGAATAAAAATGACAAATTAATTTTCCGCTTGAACTGTTTTATTGTATTTTATTTAGATGTTTCCTCCAAACTTCCAACTTTGTACAAGTTGACACTTCCAAGTAATTAAAGCTAGCGACGAAGTATAATATAATCCACCAGTTACAGCAAACTTTGACTTTTAAGCCTCGAATTTACTCTGGGAGAGTCGAGGGAGGCATTTGAGGCCCATTTAGATGTAAAAGCATAGTTATGTGAGGAACAAATGTTGAGCCGTTTCCCCTTCCAACTCCCAACATTCTCATGATTGAATTTCAGCAATCATACTAAAGCCTAATCGTCGTCGGGAACATGGAAAACCAAGTTTGCAAGTCATGAGCTTTTTGAATGTCCATAGTACCTACATCTTACTATGTATAGATAAATTTATATATACCTATTCAACAAAGCCACTAAGCCACACTTTAATTTGTGTGATGATGTCATTTGATTTGATATAGGCACGAGTCCGAGTCCGCCTTGGCAGTGCTTACACCCCAAGTCATCTGCGTAAAGCTGGGCGATGAACGACCTATTGATCTCCACGAATTTTCTACGATAGATAAACGGTTAGATGTAATCAAACTGACAAAGTTAACTGGCATACCAACTATGAAAATTTCATGGACATGAACTACAACAGAATGAATTGAAATTTGTACACTGTTGAATAGACTTTTATGTACCCCTTGCCCCTTACAAATGCAAATGATGCATCATGTCTAAAAATCTAACAACTTAAAAGCATTCCCCAGTTCAACACTAGGTACTTGTGTATGCATATCTACTCCATCCTGAAATTGAAAATGTCTCAGGAAATGCTGTGAGATGTGCGACTAATCGGAATATATCTGTAAATGGGAAAATTTGTGCTCTATAAATTCAAAGATGTTTTCTTTGTATTTTCTAACCACTTACGTAGGCATGAGATGAGGCATGAACTTTCTTGCCTAACATAGCCTACGAATTACGAATTTTAGCCTATCATGTGCAATTTACTTTCGTCTCTATAACAAAAATAAATATAGACTCGAACCGCGCAATTATTACACAAATCGACCACAACATAAGGAAAAGGATGGTTAACAAAAAAACTTAGACACACAAAAAAACTCAAAAAGACGTTCGCCTGTATTCTGCACTACTTTTAGTCAGGAGATGCCGCGCGCAGTAATGTAATCTAGATGACAGGGATCATCCCCACACAATTGCATAAAAACCATTCAAGATAAAAATCGATTATTTCCCTGAGCTATGTTATAATTGTTTTTTCCAGGAGATATATTTTAACTGAGCAATTTTTTCATTTTACTCGTCCTTCATTTCATAAACCTGAAAAATGAAATATGTATACATCCGTAGAGATAACATAATTGATCCTGTCGAACTCATCTACTTCACCGACCGAAGCCAAGACCAACAATATCCTTACGGCACGTTTTTCCCATCGAGAAAACACGACGTGAAAATACTCTGTCGACGAAGGAAAGAAAAAACTTTGAAAAGTAATTGAAACATGCTCGAGGTAGACGTAACGTAAATGTGGGTATATGTATGTATATTATAGGCTGCGTGTAAGAATATCACTATAGATCACTACAGATTGAAGCATAGGCAGTAACTATCCGTATGTAATATTTAATGTGCCCTCTATTCCGACTAAATACGTGGCCCAATATGAGCTTAACAATATTTCCAGTCGAGCGAGACACAACACAGTAAAGTAGGTACCTAGGTAGGTACATATAAAAGATATGCCTCACTCGTATGCATTCCTCATTCTCAACTACAGTTTAACTATTGTAAAAATATGTGCAAAAAACTAGATATTTCTAATGCATCTCCAATCTCCGGACAGGTAATTGAACATAGAATCGGCAACGCAACGTCCTAACGTTGGAAATTGGGCTCCCCTAGTTGTATAGGTATTTGTAACTTCTATTTACAACACCCGAATCTGTAAATATGTACGAGTTTACCTTACTAAGTACTAATAAGTATACTACATATGTATGTATATTACATTTAGTCAGTCGTTTACTTCGTACGCCGTTCTCCCCCTCTTCCATCCTATTTTACATTCCATCGAAGCACATTAAATCATATAATCAAGATCATGATAGCATAATTTATAATAATCCTCTTCGTCCGTTCTCCACAGATCATGATGTTTTATTTCATTTTACACTGGATTTCATCTCAGAGAATATAGTGGAGCTCAACTTTAGCATTTAGGAGATCGCCTCTTTCTTCTCCCTAGTTTATTCAAGTGCAAAAGCATTATGATCATTATCATGATCATCATGGTAAATCTCTATCTCATGCTTTGCCATCCCTTGTCTTTTCTTTCGTCCCAATACAAGCGTCCGGAACCTCTTCAAACTTTTATTCCTGTCGTCATCGCATTCAATGATGATGATGACTAAAGTAGGAGAGAGAAGAAAAAACTTTTCGAGAAAAAAAACAGGTAGGTATAGATATATAGAATATAGACTGTAGCTAACATTATGAAGCCATGTAAAAAATGAACCTACGAAAGAAAAACTACAATCCACATCCTATCATCTGCAGTTGTGCCCTCTCAGTCTCCATGTTAGACTGTCTGCCTGTTTTTCTCTCTCTCTGTCTTCGTTTCACATTAGAGTTTCTTTTGCATTATACGAATAGGATGAGTAACTACCCATGTTTCTTTACACCAATATATGCACAATCATTACATTTACCCATAAACTTGAATTCTGATTTTACTCTTTCTACACATTATTCAGGTACACTCGTATCATCATGTTATTTATGCTGAAGATACTCTATCGGAAAACTTGAAGGTACGACTAAAAGCATCATTCTACTTTTTTGTACAACAAATAAGCTAGATGTACATAGGTGGGTATAAAAGAGTAAAAGCACACGCAGCAATTTAAAATCTTACATGCAAACAAGCGTGCAGACTGCAGACTGCAGAGATAGGCATAGGTTTTTGTAGAACAGAAACACCCCGTATGTATGTATCTATGTCTGAATCCATGCTCGCTTAATCGGGTTTCACATGAAGCACACCACACCAACCCAACAGGAAAAGTGCAAAAAGAAAAAAAATAGTTACAGAAGGTTGTATTCATCGTACATCCGTGGAAGTGAGCAAAATAACAACAAGATAATCCAAAAGTTGATCTTAACTTGCTCGTAATAGAGGCTCAGACTACTACTGTAGAATAGACCCTTGGTAAGGAAGGTACTTTACACTTTGGAACCTATGTATCTACCTACATGTGTTCTCCTCTGTTGTTTTCACGTTCAGAGATCTGTCTGTCTGGTGCTACGCATCCCAGCCATGCATGCAGTCTTTTAGCTGAATCTACTGTCCGAAGATAAGTTACACTAAGGAAACTAACGTCTGTAGACAGACACCTATACCCACCATCTGTATATGGCTCCACAGAATCTTTCTACTTTGTGCTGTAATGAGCTTTCTGAACATGTAACATCTCCATGTTAATGGACACCGTATCAAATTCTTGATTTCTAACTTGCTCACTTCTTTTAAAAATTGAATCAAAAACAAGTGTCTATAGTCCTTTATCTCCATTACGCTCTGAACTGCTGATGTGTAACCAGCATGAAGAATAGGCAAAGGCAGAGTGTAAAGGGTAAGTGTAGGCACCTATGTTATACATATAATTCCAATACGTAGATCCAAGATCTAGCTATGCTATACCTATATACCTTCATATGTTGTACAATTCATACTGCATGTAATGGTAGAGCTCCGATACGCTAACACAAGAATTATTATTCTTGAAGCAGTAATTTAATTGCTATATTATTTTAAACAATAGGAGACTTTGCAGTTATCATTCTACATAGCTTGAGCTCAAATCATAAATCATCGAGTGAACAGTGAACACTAAAGATAATACATGTTAGTTAGTAAATAATTCTTGGGCGCTGACATAACACTTCATTACTGAAAATGAAAACCTAAAATTTTGACCTTACTCTATTCTTATTTTCTCTCAGACGAACACGAAATGATTGCAGAAGTATATTATGTATTCCACAGAAATATTGCATCGTGTTTCACAGTACTTAGACGTACCAAAGTATTATTATGTGTGCAATTATATAATATGCAATTATAATTATAAATGCATGTGAGACCCTTTTACACTTTTCGCTCTTCGCCACACGGTATAGCATCGCTCAACAATGCAGGCACCTATTAACAGGTAACCCACCTAGTTACGTATCTGAACTTCTATAAGCTGATTAAGTTGCAAAGTATATGATAGGACACATAGCTTGCCACTAATGAAACTAACGATATCTCACCCCTTGATAAATCATGCCGTCATGATTTCCAAAAGCTACTGATCCTACCATCAACATAAAAAAGTAATGGCCACAGATATAAGTCAAATTAACCTACTACGTAAAAAGAAGAGTTGGGAAAATCATTCAAGGACCATACAGATTTCCATTTAATTATTAACGAGCGAATCTTGAAACTAACACTAAACCAGTAACAAATTTGTTATTACTACTTTGAAATAGATCGTACATGCCTTCGACTAGCTTCAATTTCGATAAATTATATGAAAATACAAAGTAGTTTAAATAATATAGCATAGCTCATTGGTTATACGCATAGGCAACTAAGAATGCTCGTTAAGATAAAGGTTGAAAAACTCATAGTGTTAATCCTTTCCTGCTACGCACTCGACCAACACCAAACTGTCTGACTAACTCATGCGAATGAGCGAATCAGAAATGCTCGAGGATCGCACTCATTCGAGCATCGATAATTATTATTATCTTCATCAATAGTGTGCGAATAGAGAGACGCAACTGCATGCCTACCAAAAGTACCTACCAAAATTAGTGAACCAAAAAAAATACGTTTGTCTGTAAAGTGACTATTACAACGTACGCCTTGTATGAAAGTTTGAATTTGGAATTTATTTCAAAATCGTCTTTAATTCACATTACTTTTAACAAATCATGTGCTTCGCGAAAAAAAAAACTTGCCCATTTTAGATTCATTATAAAAGAGGCATAAAATATGGGTTACATCACCCAATTCCAATTCTAGATTTCACATCGCTCCTTCAAGTTAAGGCTCAAGCTAGTTAAGCACGCCAATTGAAAATAACGCCTTAAAAGCAAATAGAATTTACCGTACTGGTGTAATTTTTAAGCAACATTAATGATAATTCCTCGCATTTATAGCTTTGTGCGTCTACTATAAAAACTTTAAATCGTGGCTTGATCAAGTCAGCAAGTGAAAAATCAAGCAACAAGATTACTCTTAAGTCTTAGTGCACATAAATATGTACATTGTAGGTACTAAATAACACGAAACATTCCCATTCCCAGCTGCCAAAGATCGGCACCTCTGCACTATGACTATTATGGGTAGGTAAGTACATGTCTGTCTAGAGCGCCATTAGAATTTTTACCTCCCATTCTATATCAATCTAAAAAGCTTGTAAGTTCCACCCTAATTGCATTTACCATAATAAACATTTGCTAAACCACCAAGATCAACTTTTTAGACTATGTATGTCAGAGAGGGTCACACATGTACATAAATTTCATTTCCATCACACGCACAATATAATGTAATCAAGATTCATGTGAAGCTGTCATCGTACTCTTACACATTGACCCTATAACTACAACTTACAGGGACGAACGAATGTCTACTTAATTATACTATTTGGATTGCTTTTACGCTTAAATTCGCACACGTACTAAATTGAAACCACTTAAGCAAGTAGGTACCTTACATTTGAATTCCAGTCAAGCCAATAGCGAATAGCCAAACTTAAATTGTCCATGAACTATCTGACAATCTGATGATAAATATGAGAATGAGTACATCTCGCATCGAGACGGAATGGGATCTAAGCATTCATTGCTCTTTCGACTGGATGTAATAATACCCACATAGTATCAGTCACGTAAGTAGTTCTGTAGATATTTACGTAACTATATGTATGTACAGTATGAACCAGAGCGGGTCTTCTGTCGTACCGCACTATCACTTAAAGCTTCACACCTTAACCTTTCCCAATTCAAAACCCTTAACATGGCTAAAAATGTCAGCGGTTTCTATCACTACGTTTGTCGTGATCAAATAAAATAGTACATTAGGTACATACAGCCAAGCTGTACAAAGCCCTGTTGTTTATACACAGGGACAGACAGATACGGCGGTAGTAATTATAAACCAGTTGATATCCCAAGACGTTCATTAAAAGTGCTTAGAGTTAATTAATGATGTTGGGTGAACCAGGACCAGAATTACCATTACCATATACGTAGCAATGTGTGCTTTCCTTCTTACCCTACATAGACAAAATTATTAGTAGAGAAAAAAAATCAGTTTTTATAAACATCCATATAACCCCACTTTTGACCTTTGCTTGTCTCATAATGTATTAAATACTAGTTTTAATTTTGATTTCGCCTTTATTGTACTTGGTCTAATGTATTACAGAAGTTGAGCTAACAATTTTTATCACCAGATTGTACCATCTCAAGGCGGCGGCGCCTTCCTCTCTATGAAAAAAAGTGTGTGGGCCCAAAAAAAAACTTTACACATTCAAGCACTGTTACAGCTTCGACGTTCTTCTTTCGACTTCATAGCATGCATGCACATAACTTTATTTAAACGATATAAGAGGAGGGGATGGTTCAAGTTTCAAGTAAAAACCTTAGTTTTCGTCTTGATTCGAGATAGTGCAGTGAAACGCTACGCGTTCATTGCATTGCACGGAAATGATTTTTTTTTGCCTCAGTATCCGGTGGAAGGAGGATCGCCCTTCTGCTCCTCCATCAACTAGCTCCCTTCCTTTCATCTACCAAAAGATTATTCTATTACATCTTTCGTCTTATTCTCTCTTGCAAGTGTATAATACTTTCCAAGTCGTACGTGGACGTGGAAACTAATGTTCAAGCCACGAAGGAACATTTCTGTAAATGAAGTAGCGAGCGTCACCGTAATTTCCCAATTGCTCCAACTACATAACTACAATAACAACAGAAACAGAGATTCCGTCGGCTGATCTATGTGTGGAGCGTCATATAATGTAAGATACTAGCTGGCGAGGAAGCGTAATAAAACCGAGGTGTGACGACTGGATTGGGACCAGCTCCAACAACGCCAACCAAAGTAACAAACCAAACCATAATATACATACGTAATGAGTACAGGGCACTAGAACTAAAGATATACTGCTACGCCACTTTCAAATGCAAAGAGCTCTACTCTTGTTCGTCCAAGGAAAGGTTTTAGAAATGCATGTAGCTAATTCAAAAGCATAGCATTCCCCTATAACTAGTTATACTTTAACTTAAAATTAAGAACGTGGCTTTCAAAATCTGGAGAAATTTATGAGCTAGAGAGTTTCAATCATACAACTGATTTTCCTGTTTCGCTCAAGCTTATCTTTCAGCACAAAAATGACCCCCCTAAAATGCATATATTCAATAGCTCTCAAAAGCTGAGAAAATAATAGCGCTCAAGTTTACCAGACCAGCGCATGCAAGAACTGGCAAACTGATTAAATTAACATTCATGACGTCAAGTCTTAGCTTAAGCACGTATAAATTACGAACTAGAGAAGTAGAGACACACTGCCTTGTCAAAAGTACCTACAGATAGTTCCCCGAGAACCCGGTGCCCTAGACCCGTCCACCGAAACAGCTATCTGTATCTGTCCGTAGGTTAGGTTATCTCATAAAACTAAAACACTCTGAGAAAACTGACTTTAAACTAATTAATTCTGAAATGTCGTCTGAATCATCCAAAACTTGTAAAACAGTTTATTTAACAAATTCAAACACTAGACATACAGTCTTATCACCAACCTACTAGGATAGGACTAGCTCTAGTGGGAATAAATACAGTCAACAGTAGTTTTACGTTTTAAATTCTACGGCAAAATTCACGAAATAAACCGTCAAATCTGTGGCAATCCATCGCATCATTAAACTCCTCTCTGTTTATCCACGCAGTACATTCGTAGTATTTATGCTACCATTGAAATGCCACATTGCATTTAAAACATAAACGGAACAGGAAAGGATTTAATACATGGCCAAAGCGTAAAACGCCTACACTTCAAGATGCATTTCGAAGCCTTTCTCATACAATACAGAACCTGCAAACTGCTCCTGATCTTTCTTCTCAGCTATTCTATTCTATTCTTTTTGTCTTGAACTATGTGCATATAGGTATGTATACACAGTCTATTCCATAAAATATAACTGCATATAGGCTAAATCCTTTACGTACGTATACATTCGTCTGTGCACGGAAAACGGTCCTTAGTTTTGTTCTCTCACTAAATATACACGCCTGCAATCTAGATAGACTGTGTAAACAAAAACTGTAGTATCCTAAATCAGTATATACCTACCTACATATATATAGAGAGAG
>JAQFZC010008177.1:0-10418 GCA_034695205.1 Dicyrtoma fusca | reverse complement strand
TGCCGGGACCAACCGAAATGACCGATAAATCGAGCAGACCGTACTAAGGGAGGCCTATATAGCGAGATTCCACTGTAGTTGAAAATAAGTTTTATGAAATTCAACTATAAGGTGGATTTGGGTAATGGGAAATCCATTACAGCGTAATGTTCTATAAGAGAAAGTAAGGACAAATACATAACCGTGAAGAAATAAATAGTTCTGGTGACCCTGATTAATCCTCGGTAGTTAGGAAATGACAGAGTTAAAGGTCCATTACGGCGAAATGGGGAGGAAGTACATAACGAACTAACCTTACCAACCGAAACGCACAAGCCCCGCACAAACCCTCTCTGATCAACTTGAGTTGTTTCTAGATAAAAGGAAATGGTCGAAAGCAGTATGTGTGTATACTAGGACACAGTCAAAGTGAAAGCAAGAGCTACCGGGCTACGGAGACGCTTTGGTCTGCTGGAAGAATAACATCAACATATTTCTATTTTATTTGTTTACTACTATTGCATTGGGAAGGGAGTACATATACGTATATCCATCGAATAAAATATATGTGCTAAAAAATTCAGTACAGAACTTTTCCATAAACTAAGAATGAGTGGACGGATTCTTTAGTCGTACTTTTTCATTTCCTTTCACTTTAAACTCCAAAAAGGTAGAATAGCTGTACAATGTACTGCACGGAGCAGAAATGACTGTAAAAATCATGGAAGCTACCAACGGACTTTACAGGTACAAGGGTAAGGACTAGCCGGAGAAAGGTAAGGGAAAACATGAGAAAAGTTGGTTGACAAAATGAAAGTGGCAACATGGATGAGAGTGTAACGGAAACATGTTATGCAGTAAACTTGTGAGAATGAAGGTAATAATAGTAAAAAAAAAGGTAGAGAAGTAGGAAAACATTCGTAGATTTCTCTTTGTTTCACTTTCAGTTCAGGGCAGAGAAAAGAAAGGCGTGAATTGAGTTCGCTTCTCGAATCTTTAAATTCTCTCTTCCTTCACATATCCAATATGAACCCCGACATCCTTCTGTCCCACGTCCTATTCCCGTCCTCGTCAACAACGCAGCAACAACGTCAACAACCCGAGTACGCCAGACAGAAAGAGAAAAAGCTCTTGCAAAAGCGAGAGAGAGAGAGAGAAAGAGAAAGAAAGAGCAAGTGTGTGTGAGAAAAAATTGAAATACATACAAGCGACAGTAAGACGACAACAAGGAGGACAATTTGTGTACACCTACAGCTTTACTTGCTGCGTTGACAGTTTCTATATGAGTGAAAAAGTGGACCGTTTTTGATAAGAAATACCTCGACGAAAAATCTAGTTAGATTTAACTTGAATTTATGGCTGATTTTACGAACCTTTGTATTACTCGCGTAGCAATAATTCTCTGTTACTTTCTTACTTTCCTATGACAAGCTAAATGGAAAAATATCTTTCCTCGAACTTCAAGGTGGGTCTATTCGGTGGGGTGGCTCCCACATACGCAATCCAATGCATAAATATGTACGTACACGCAAAAAAACAACAAGCAGACGGGATAACGGAGAGGACATAGAGTCTCTTGGAACGTTATGCAAGCCCGGAGATACACATAGCAAAGGAAGCTCCCAACTCCCAGCTCACAGTCACCACACATAAACACACGTTTGAAATAAAACTAAATTCCCATTCTCATTGCAGGAAGGAGGGCTCTAATGGTATCTAATAGGAAATCCTCGCAGAAGCAACAACTTCATTCCTCTCTGGACATTGTAATTCGCTTTCATTTTTATGCTCGACCGGCTCATAGACGCTGAGCTAAACCCAACTCTTAAGCTTCTACCAAATACCTGTTTATGTAAAACATTTGCATTAAATTACGATCTCACGACCTGCCTTTTTCCTCTCCCGGCCTCCTCCTCCGACTCTGTATCAAACTGAATGCATTACTGCATTCTATATGTGTTCAGCTCATAACAGAGATCTTGCCATTCCTAATTCCAAGTCGAGCTTCTCCTTCTCCGTCCCGCAACATTAACTGTCTCACATTTTCGTCCCGTTAACGTTAACTCATGACCAATCCAGACATTTTATATCATCCACAGCTCTATGTAGGTTATTGTAAATCCCCTTCCTATTCGAATTACTTACTATTATGTCCATGCACAGAGAATCAAATAAACTTGTAAAGTCAATGTCAAAGCGTTGTGCTATCTTAAATGGCAATGAGCCGCGACCAACTAGCGCTCCCAAGCCACGCCATCCCATGCCACGTCGGGAGGGAGGGAGCACAGGTAGGAAAGGACGTAGTAGTCCCTGACATAAATTTGAATTACAGGTTATTATGAACAAACACAATTACTCCAATCGCTCACAGATTAACTCTCGGAAATAGGATTTATACTCCAGCATAGGCGTCGGACATAAAAAGGAGAAATAAGCTTAAATTTAATGAGTCTCCCATGTCGATCTCACGTGGAGTCAAGTAAATTATTATTGCAATTTTACAGCACACATAGAATTAACTTGTATTTTTTATGCAAAAGTTTTGAAAACAAGGAAACTTTTAAAGTAGTTCCATGACGTGAAAAGTTAAAACCAGGGTGTGTAGTTTTTAATCCGTGTCTACTAATCGTAATCCCTTCCAAAGTTAAAGTGTGTTGTGTCCCCAGAACACAAAGACATTAGTTTTAGGAATCATAACAAAGTACTTTCTCAGATCTCGTTAGTCCTCTTGTCTTGTAGCCTGTCATTCTCGTACATAGAGGACCCATCCTGGGAGTACATATTACAGGCGTATGTATATGCATTTGGTAAAGCTGTTGGAAATGGAATGGGGGACTAAAGGGGGTAAAGCTCTCCAGCGGGAGGGTGTTCAGACAAGAGATTTCCGTATAAGTACTGCCAAAATTCCCTTGGTTCCTTTAGCCTTAACCTAAACTTCCATTAAGCATGACTTATGACAGTTTTAATGTCCTTCCGCCATTTTTGTAACAGATTTAGATGTTCCATGTTGAATAGTTTACTTTACTAAATGGATCAAATCCAATTACAATTCTTTCCCTCAATAACCATTGAATGTCGACTCCTCGCAGAATCATCTCAACTACAAATGTACCTCCTCCTCCTCCGCCCTACATCTGTAACGGCTAAGCTCACTTTTATGAAGAATTCAAGACTTTTACGATGTTCCCGTAAACGGAGTCTATAAAATGCATTGGAGTCTCCAGACTTGTTTTTGTCGAGGATTGTCAAATGCAGTCACGAACAACAATACTTATTGTTACCATCGTCCTCAGCTCTTCGGTCCCGCGCATTACTTTATGAACGTCAACAAAGAAGCTTTCTCTCCCCTATTCGTCTCTGCCACCGACTCTATCTCACACTATGTATACACGAGACGAGCGGGGGGCTCGTCTTTGCCGGATGAACATTTTAGAAAACTTTAAGAGGACATAAAGACAAGAATACTTACACATAAACAAAATAGAGCCAGAGTTAAGATATTTCTCCCCTTTTACTCATACACTGTCAGACACGACGATAATAAAGGAAAAGGAATGCCACCATCCTGATGCACTAGGCTCAATCTGTACTGCTTGGATCTTATAATGAAGTTTACCATATTCCCGTGCTTTCCTAGCTCTAGTGTGCGTGGGGAAAAGGGTACACCAATTAGATCCCATACTTAAGTCACTAAGTGAAATAAATGTTGAAAACAAATCAAAAATTTTAAGAACGAGCAGCCTGGGTTTCTCAAAGCTATTAAATGAAAAATATTTTAATATATGCTGTTAATCTAATGCAGTTCTTGAGATTCCATAAATTAGTATTTAATATTCCAATGATTAATTCTGTAGAAAACAGTATGCTCATTTTTGGAATTTCCATCTCTAAATCTGTAGGCATTCTCACGTAAAATGTACCAACTCTTGTTACACAGCCACACTGGTGGCAAAGTCAATAATAAGCCGATGGCTCAGAATTAAAATGTATTCTAAAAATATCCAGTGAGTACCTGTACGAAAGGGAAGCATACTTGGGGAATTACAAAGTTAGGTGTATACATGCATATTATATACCTCAGAATTGCCTATACGTATTTTCCGTTGGATGAAATATATTTTTTAATGAATTTATTGCAGGTTGAGTTTTTGAGAGGGAAGGAATCGGAACAAGGGGAAGGGATCATTTCTCTCGTAAGTCGGAGAGCGTTGCGTTGGTTGAGGTAAGAGATGTAGTTAAAGAAATTGAAATGAAAACTTTACTCGAGAACACGGGCAGTGGAAGAGGGGAGTCTAAGAAATGAGAGAGAGAGAGATGAAAAGATTTTCTCAAGTAGTCGTTGTGTGTCTATGGAAGGGTAAAAGAAGCCCCGTTAAACCTTGAGTGAGAGCTGAGTTTTGGGAGAGAGCTTATGGCAGGTGTAATTAAGCTTGTCTAATTAGTCATATTGGAAAATCCGAAATCCTTTCAAAGCTAAAGCAAATACAGTTTATCACTGCTTATGTATATTTGCAAGTTGCCTCTCACAGCTCACACCCAATCGTACAGCCAAATGAGTCTGTCGTAGGACTTTTACAATTGGCTCCTTATTGCTTCATTGCTACTCGCACAAACTATGGAGCTGAATACATACATAATCTGTACGCATATACCTACATAGGTAAGTACAATGCGGATTATATGTTACAAACTTCCATTTGGAGTTGGCACTACGGTACTAAGGGTCGAAGGTACGCAACTATAGATATATAGACAGATGCCTACATACGTTCATGGGCGTTTATGATAGAGTGATGGTTACGGGTGCTGGTGCTCCTGGTACTGGCACTGCTATAGCTAACGCCTCAAACTAATTGCCCAAATGTTTTACAGTAATTGGCTTGTGAACAAGTAGTCTGACGATTCTCCATTGTAAACTTCCCCCGCGATAGGCACCTATCTCCGACACTCACACACGTCGTCAGCCACACTCCACACGACTCTTCTGCACTCTGCATTCAATGTCGCATGGTAACCGGTAGTGTGGAGCTCACATTTATTCACCTGAATTTGTGGCCTCTCTAAGATTAAGACCGTTCATAAGAAGACAGGCAATACCTATACCTAGTCTCACACAAAATACTCCGCTGTAGTGAGCTCTCCACTAGAACTAGTGCAAACATAGTAATTACATGGTGGTATCGAGTATATGGAGTCTGTGTATATAATATATATATATAGGTAATATATATATATGTAATGTCTATTGAAAATATTGGTGAATAACCGTATAAAATAGACGGAGGAAAGGGACGGAAGAGAGTTTTGGAAGATCCAGAGCCTCCTTACTTTGATAAAGTTGTCCCTGTCTAAATCCATTCACGTATAATGTACATACACATCCACCTACAATTACAGATACAACTTTAGACTCGAGAAGCAGCAGACAGAACTGAAAAAGTCTTCTTCACACTGCTTCATTTCTGCATCTCTTCATTCTGGAGAGCTGGATGGTTGATATGACTACATAGCTCCCTATACAAATAAACCCAACGTTCTCCTTTTCCTTTTCTTTTCAGATATTCACTTGGAATTCGAATAAGTTCCCGTTCCCGTGACGGCTACAGTTCCCTAACCTCGTACAGACTGCGATACGAAAGCATCCACCTTTAGCCATATCATTTTTATTTATTTTTTTTCACGTATGAGAGCTTGGATAAGATGTATAGGTAGGTGGTAGGTATGAGTTTCTCAGGCTTCTATCTGTACAAAACTACTTGCTCGTTCTCTGCCTGGCTGCATCTTCCTTCCGCATTCATTTTACAGATCATACATCATCTTTCATAACTATGGCAACAAAAACTAACTTTTTCTAATATGGTTAGTTAAAGATACACAACATGTTTATCTTATTACTTACGTGTATCCATCCTCCAAAAAATACAACCATAGACATGCATAGCCATCTCCCTCACTTTCCGCTTTACCTAACATCCTCAATACTAGACACAGTGGCAGTAAACAGTTTTCCTCTTCCCCTCACTTCTTTACCCTTGACCGTAGAATGTGAGCACTCTGACTGGTGTATACTCGAAAATAACAAGAAAATTGAGTAAAGCTCCTCGCTGTACTACTTCTGAATTCAAATTAGCTAGGATACAGAATTATTGTGGAAAAACGTTATTTATTTCTCTTCTCCTTCATCTGACTGTCTGAGCTGGAAAAACATTGACTGTCTACGTACTACGTTCCCAGCCTGTCTACGAAACTAAACTAAGGGGCTTCACATTTGGAATGAAAACACCATTTACCCCGTTCAATAACCACTTTTGTTCGGAAATCTGGATGAATACGCACAACTTATCTTGTTTATGTCAATTCCCTCCTTTGTATTGACGTGTCTCCAAACTTTACAATATATTCCCTCTTCCTAGACTGAACTATATACACCCGTGGCAAGCTTGAGTCGAAAGCAAGCACTCAAAAGTCAGGGAGAAAAAGTCAAACAGTCAATGTCAAGCCCAAGAAAGAAAGATGAAAGAATTAAGTAGCTAATTGAAAAAGTTTAAGCTGTGCAGGTACTGGTGCACCTCCGCTTGACTCCAGTGAAACCGGGTTGAGAGTGGAGCAGGGATCTGTTCCGGAAGCAGCTCGTAAAGAAATTAACGAGGGGACGGATTGTGAAAATTATATTCGGGACTTAAAAATGTCAGACTACATCCGGAGAAAGATGGGGATGGGATGGGTTTTGACTTGAGTGACGACAGACCGGAGTGAGTGAGTGAGTGAGTATGGCTCCGGCTTGCACGCGACTATTTTTACAACTCACGGGGTTAACGGGGAAGCACTTTATTCAAATCCTCGTCTATATGTCATGGTCATGTGTGAGGGTGTCGCTCCCGCTCCCATTTACCCACTTCATCGATTGACATGAGCTCAAATATCGCGTGGCAAAAAATTAATTACAAAAAGAGATCTGTCAGGACAAGCTGGAAGTTAGTTTTTTTTTGTTTTACAGTCTCAATTCAAGACTGACTGACATTAACAAGGTAATACTGTAAGAAGGAAGAAAGGAAAGAAAAATACCGACAGAACTACGCTCGAGCCACTACCCAGACCTCGTCGACGCTCACTACCTATAAATCTTGTAATATGATATCTTTCATGTTAGCTTATAAACGTCAGCTGGATCCCATCATAGGAGAATGGAAGGTGCGTCTAGTACTCGTGTATCTGAGGAGATGGGTGTGTTCGTGATGGTGCTCCATGATTTCATCATTCATACGAGAGGAAACTGGCAGTTCCGAAGGTAATCTGACATTTCAATCCCATGCAAGTGTAAAATACAAGAGTTATTATTCAACCACATCTCGAGAATCAAGAATGGGAGTCTCCACACTCAGCAGATATATATAGCTCCGGTGGGGCAAGTCTCAGCCTCTCCCATCCAACTCATATTAAATGTGACAGTCTTTTTTCGGCCTCCAGGTTCATCATATCACGTCGTTTGGGAAACATGCATCCAATCCCACCGTCCGTTTTCTTTCAAATTCCACCAGACCTTGCAGTGAAATGCAGGGAATCTCTTTTTGTACAGACGTCGCTGGATTGTGCCATGACTCTTTTCCATCAGTATCTGTACTGCCGGTGGTTCGAGTGTCAGTAGCCTCTTCCGTCCGTCCATCCATCCGTTCTGTCCTACTCCTGTGCGCACACATCACTCTCATCATCTCCTCAAATAAATTGCTACAAGATAAATAAAGTTTACCATCTGTTTTCACTTCAGATTATGACAGGTTATTGTTAAATTGGATAAAACACTGCATGCGATCCCAACTTAAACAGTTACCCCATGACTAAGTAGCTTCAAAACTTGTCTCCACTTCTTCCTCTCCCACGAACAGTGCAATTACTGCTAATTCATTCATAATTATTTTTACACTACATGTAACAACGGAGCGGACTAAAAACTTCAAAATCCAAAAGCCAGGCAACTACAACCCATTATTGACAGCACTACACTGTTGTGAATTTAAATTTACTAGCAATCAATTTACCTAATACTATGTATCTCATCTTGACTAGACTGCACTCCCAAGATGGAAGATGTAATTAAGACTTTTATGACCGGGATGCATATGTCTACCAGCTTCAGAGCCAGCACCTGAGAAAACCCTGGAGCACTGGTAGGAAAGAAAAATGAGTGAAGGGCTCGGGACGGTTAACCCAAAACAGAAATAATGAATTGCTTCAATTCATATTTGCCACATCATTCGACAAGGAGCTTAATTTCCTTTACTCACTTTTGTATCACAACGCCAACGATTAGTAAACACGCATCAATTTGATCGCTCCTCCACACAGCACTAGCTCTCAAAATATGCCTCAAAGGCACTCAAAAGTCGTTACATTTAAGGATACTAAATATTATTCCTATCTCTTTACAAATGCATCTGTACTTGTTCTCTCGTCGTTCGTGTATTGATCACTGTATCAATAGACTTCTCATGACCTACATTTTAAAACGAGGATGGAAATGAAACCCCAACCATGTTTACCTTCGTTTTTTCCCTATATCAACTTGTTCTAATAAGTTATAACCTACTAAATTTTGCATTGACAGTGTTCATGAAAATACCCCAACTATCCCTGACTGAAGAAGGTGTTTAGTTTGTGCTTCTGCTCAAGATTTTATGCAACGTCCTTACACAGAACTCTTAACATTAACAGTGACGAGTTGTCAAAAAAGATCTTTAAGGCGCTCATTTCATTCCAAATTTTTAGGTTGTTTTGTTGTAGTGAACGATTCGCCCGTCGTCAGTAGTTCTTCTATGCACTGCCATTCCAAATGCACTTTCAACTATTTGTAATATAATTTGTAAGATGATGCATAGCTATACTTTTTGAACTCACTATGCTAACACGAAAAGGGTCAGCCTGTGCTCTCGGTTTGAAATTAAAACCAGCTCATTCAATACTTTGAAAAGAGGGCATACATATCTGCAGAAGCACGACGACCATGCACTCACATGTATTTTTTTTACGGTTGAGTCCAACTGAAGCGCACAAAGATATAATTCTCTGGGTTGATCCCTGTTCGACATAGGAGTGGGAGACAAGCAGAAACAATCTTGACATGAATGAAATTCAAAGTTAATAGTTGCATGGGGATCTTGTCGAGACACAAAGGAGGGGGTGGAGAGCAATAAAAGTCTCTTCTTGACTAATTAGCTATAAAAAACTGACGCGTCTTGGGGAATAGAGACAAAGAGACATTTTGAACATGAACAAACTAGATTCACGGTTGAATAATACAATTAAACGCTTCACTAACTTTTGTTTCCTTAACCCTCCGAACCGACGGTGTGCTACAAGCGGTGTATGTAGCCAGTCTCCTCATAGACTTGAGGGGAGCTGTCCTATTAATCAACTAACTATTGGATTTCCCCAGTTCCCTACCACATCCATGCATAGGTAGGTTGGACCCCCACATACAAGTCAACGTATCGTACATATAGACACCCGGATAGTAGGTATCCTTATATTCTTGCTGGGCTGCTGTTGCGGTTATACGAATATAATACGACATACGAACAACTACTGTAAACTACCCAATCTGACTAGCGAGCACACACGTTGTGGAAGCTACAGAGTTTAGAGCCACAATTTATGGCTCTGTCTACTAGCTTCCATTTCTTTGGGCTCTGCAATTGAATTGACAAATAACTTGACTTGATGACGAATGAGAACTACATACTGTGACTCTAATCAGATGTCATGTCCATCCAATGTATTTCCTTTTGTTTATGTCCGCTATCCAATCTATACAGAGAGGTTTTACAATTAACGGAACACACTGCAGGATACACAGCCGTCAATTCTTTTGAAAAAGCAGTAAGGCAATGAAAAGAAATTCGCACAGGTCAGTAATACAAGAGTTAATTCGACTTAAATCAGCCATAAATTAACTAATTCCAACTTCCGAGTTCAGGTTGACCAACCTACGTACTCAATAGATATAGTGTGAATGTATCCTTTTTTTAAAAAAATTTTACCCAAACAATATCTGCATGAACAACCGTAGAAATCTCCAAAAAACTGTAAAGAGCTTGAGAGACAGAATGCCATACTATTGTATCTGGCATGGGATGGGATGGTACAGTAGGTTCAAAGTAAATGAAAGCTAATCCATGGCAAAATTGTTGCTAGTCTTGTGTCAAATTTTAATTAAGCAGTTCAAGTTGACACTCATCTACATGCAAATGAGGTGATCTAGGATAGGGAGAAATCATCTCATGTTTATTATTTTTCGAGTGGTGGGTCCTTTTTGAAAACTTTAGGGAAGACAGAGTGAGAGAGAGAGAGTGCGTTGGGAGAAAATTTCGATTCGGTGACAAAATGGCGTACCCAAAATGGCGTGGGACAGAATGGCGTGGATACAATGGCGTACGGACGAAATG
>JAQFZC010008176.1:0-10419 GCA_034695205.1 Dicyrtoma fusca | reverse complement strand
ACTTTTTTTAACCCTCCCGTTGATGATATCGACTATCACGCCAGAATCCTCTCAAAAATAATCAGCGAAGATCTCGAGACCAATAATAATAATAATAGTAATAACAACAGAGTTCGAAAGCGCGTCAGTTATTCCGTTAACAGGAATCAAAGTCCAAGTTCAGAACCTAAACCACAACCACAACAACAGCAACAATCACAGTCAAACACAAAACGTATAGTGCGAAATAGAAATGAGAACGAAAATGCATCCCCAAGACTCAAGGTATTATTAATTTTGATTTTAATAAAATGAGTAAAGTACATAATATAACATAAAATAATTATTTATTTATTAATTTTCCCTAACAACTAATTATAAATGCTTGATTCTGCTTTTCTACTTTCTACAGCCCGTCGATAACAAGCCATTCAAAATTACCGGAGTTTCCTACACATACAGAATTGTTGCAGATTAGACTCAAGATGGCCTTTCCACTCCACTACTAAAAACTAAAAGCCCTGCAAAACAATAATTATAATTTTTGTAAATACCTAGGTATATATAATTATTACTTAATTAATGTACTTTATTAATCTCTAATCTCTAATAGTGCCAAGACAGCCTTCCTCCTGTCACCTGAATAATGACATTTTGTAAAAAATACATAAACAACTACAAAATATATCTCATATCATAGCAAATCATTTAATTACTTAACTATATTTTTAAAGTCAGAACTACCATAACTGTAGTTTGTAAATATTGTGAATAAATAATGCTAATAAAATAAATAAATACCTACACGTGTATGTACTTCCAGAAAAATTCGTGTAATGAACTCGATTCATATTTGCTACGTTTATTTAGTCAAATGACGGCAATTCGGGCATTTGGCTTTTATTTAATTGCATAATGAGGTCCAGATGTGTTATTAATTCACAATAGGTTATGTATACTGAGAATAACACAGTTTTGTAAGTTTGTTGTTCCATAACGAACGAAATTTTTTGTAGATTGCATTATCCTTTTTCTTGCCCCAGTTTTATTTAATACTATGTCCACAGTGAATATTACTAATAATTATTATTATTGCTTTCTCAATGTCTCAAAGGTAGCCACGGGATAATTTATTATTGGGTTGCCTTATCCGGGTCTTGAAATATTTTTCGAGAATATCATTTTGGTAGTAAATTAAGCATTAATCTCATTATAAGATTTAATTACCGACTGTTACACGCACAAGTATATGGAATAAATTACGAAGTATTGCGATAGCAGAGTTGGCACAATGCCATATAGCCAATAGTTTCGGGTTCGGTAGCAATGTTTGCAAGTTTAGTGGACCGTTCTATACTCACACATAAAAAGGCTTACTGACACAGCAGTATATTGAGCGTAGGTAATTATATATAGAAAAACTTAACTTTTAAAACTATAAAAAAAATCATTGTTACCAATTATTTGAAAATATCACTACGAAGGCGCAGCCGTGTTAAACATATCAACAAATAAATTTTTGAAATGGTGGACGCCACAAACGTCGAGCAAGGAAATTGTAGAAAGAAAGATTCTGTAATACTAACGCCTGTAATACGTCACTACGTCCAAATATCCTTTGAATTGGGTCAAAAATGTCACATGCATCCTTACACCTGGACACAGGGGAAGCCAAAATTTGTAG
This sequence comes from Dicyrtoma fusca, assembly GCA_034695205.1. Classification (NCBI taxonomy): domain Eukaryota; kingdom Metazoa; phylum Arthropoda; class Collembola; order Symphypleona; family Dicyrtomidae; genus Dicyrtoma; species Dicyrtoma fusca. The sequence goes on along the minus strand of JAQFZC010008176.1, from coordinate 8,756 downwards.
AGTCAAAACCTCATCTCCTCATCTACCTCCTTCACGTGGTTATGGCGTACTCTTTTTCAATTTTTGTGATTATTCGTTCCGTTCAAACAAGCAATAACCCCGAAGCTACAAACGCCCAAAAAATCTACATGAAATTTATTTCCTTGTATTTCGCCTTCCATGCCATGTTGCATTTAATTGCTCTCTTCTCTGGACGTCAGCTGGCTGCCTTCGTATCTGAATTCATTGCATACACGGATAAGTTTGAAGGTATAAAATACCAAAAGTACCTAATTTGTGCCTTAAACCAATATATATTTAAAACTTTAACATTTAATCTTGTTATTTAATGAAAGGCGGTGATTTTACGTTTCATTTCTGATTCCCATCAGCCAAATTTGTTATTCGCAATGCTAAAGGTCATGGGAATTCACCGAAAACGATCAAACTTTGCGAGGTTCTCATGAAAACGATGTACAAATATGTCTGTTGCTTCACTGTCCTTACGATTCTTGACAGTTACGCCAGACCAGAGTCCCCGCAGTACTTGACCTCACTCTTTGCTCAACCAAAGCAACTCAATTTCTTTCAGAAACTCCCGTTCCTGTGTCTACTGACTTACTATCTTGTGGTGTACCAAGTGCATGCTTTCTTAATATGCTATTCTACAATTGCTTTTATATTCGTCGTTAAGGCAATTCTGGGGGAAGTCAAGTAAGTCTGCTCATGGTCCATTTTTATTTTAAACCTTTTCGAAACGGTAATATATTTAGTTTTACATCTTCTTGAAAGTGGTAATTTCAAGTTATGAACTTTTTAAAAACGTTAATTTAAAGATTTTTTCGCTTTTTGAAAACGTTAATTACTAGTTTTGACCTTTTTGAAAACGTTAATTTCCAGTTTTTACCCTTTTTGAAAATGTTAATTTCCAGTTTTCGCGCTTTATAAAAGTGCTAATTTCCAGTTTTGACCTTTTTGAAAATGTTAATGTATAGTTTTGGCGCTTTCTAAAAGTGCTAATTTCCAGTTTTGACCTTTTTTAAAACGTTAATTTCCAGTTTTTGCTCTTTTTGAAAATGTTAATTTCCAGTTGTGACCTTTTTGAAAACGTTAATTTCCAGTTTTGACCTTTTTGAAAACGTTAATTTCCAGTTTTGACCTTTTTTAAAACGTTAATTTCCAGTTTTGACCTTTTTTAAAACGTTAGCTGCTTGTTTTGAATGTTTTTGAAAATGAGAATTTCTAGTATTAACCATTTTTAAAAAGCTGGTTTGACTGTTACAAAGCATTTTTTCCGTGGTTTCCCAGCTCCGAATAGGTTAAGGAACAACCATATGCTAACAATTAAGTATTTGTCCCTCTATTATTTGTAGGGCCAAGACGAGCAAAACTACTGGGGATTTGTTACGCACTCTGGAAGATCAACTGTATGTGTACGACTGTCTTAGACTGCTCTTGAAACCATTTAATGGAATCTTTGGTGGAATCGTTTTGCCTCTTCAAAAGATAGTCCTGGTCGTTCTCATCGTTCTTTGTAACTACGGAGCCTTTCGGCTTGAAGGTGGACTCGCAGCAACACTCGCCTTCACAGGTTTCTTCTGCTTCGCGTACATTTTGACGCTCTTTAGGTTCCTCTCCGAGTTTCACAGTTCATCCAGTCACATTTTGGAAGATTTGAAGAAAAAAAGCGGAAGGAAGGCACTGAGTGGCCCTGGATCAAGTAAAAGAGAGAACATACTGTGGACCAGCAAGAAATTGAGGTCACTCGTGCCCTTAAAGGTTATTATGGGCTCATGCTACTACGTGGACAGAGAAATGGTCCTTACATTAGTTAATCGCATTCTTCATGAGACTGTCAACTTTCTTTTGATCAATTCTTGATCGCATTGTGTTTCTGTCAACCTCATCTACAGGAATTTTAACCTCAAATTCTTGTCCAGTATGTACATATGTACAAAAGTACGGTTGAAGCTTTGAATTAGGTAGGTAATGAGCTGTTCTTGTAGTGAACTTATACAAGTGCTTGGATTTATGTAATTGCACAACAAGATCGAATTTATGCGGTAATTAATTCAACTGCATATCCGCTGACGTTAAATTCCCAAAAGTAAAGCTAAATAAATAATGACTAATAAAATCTGGTTCTACACAAGAACACTGTAATTATTTCAGCTAATTATAGGAGAAGGTATAAATTATAATTACATTTAAGGAAAATGTTCTCAACAAAATTACGTAATGCATTTATAATCTCAGCCAAAAGCACCATGCGGCCCAAACAAGAAATAAAAATAAAGTTATGACTTGAAGCAAACTTTTACTTGATTTTACTGCTGCTTTTAATCTAATTTAGACTTAAGCAATTTGAAGTTCCCTAAAGCTATTATAATAATTTAAATAATAATAATTCAAGTTCAAAACACAGTTAAAATTACCAAAGAGTATCAACTTATCAAGGAAGGAAATATTTTAGGGATCCAAAAGTTAATGAAAATAATATTATGCATTGGAAACAAGGATATGAAGTTAACATTTCTTCATTCTTCCTTAACTATACGGAAAGTAAGTGCAACATTGCATTGGCTTTTCCTTATAAAATTAGTGGTACAGGCATTTCAAGAATTGACCATGAATTTGACAGGATTGCACAACCAAAGATAATGAGGAAAAGTGTATACCTTGCTAATTAAACGGTAACGCAAGTGTAATACCAAAAATAACAAATTAGATAATATTATATCACAAAAACACCTGCAAGATGCAGATTTCCACGTGGCAAGCATTCCAAGCAAACATCATTGAAATATTTTAAAAAAATATACAGTCTAGTAGTCTAGTCTTTAAATATTTGAAAACATTTTTGCTACACTTATTTTTTGGCCTGCTTTGTTACAGCTTATCATTGTTGTTATTTGTTATTATTCGCTCCTTATTAATTACCGTTATTAAATCTTTTTCTGTGATAATATCAAAACAATGGCAATCGCTTGGCAATGACACGCACACTAAACTGCCGACAGTCTACTGACTGAAATGCGGTTGCTTTTGATTCATCATTATCTTGAGTTTTATACTTTCGCATCTTCACTTCTACTGATGAATCACTGAGACAAAAGCAATCGTCTTTTGTGTTTTGCGGGTTCAGATAAAGCACGAAAGGACATTTCATCGACGGCAGCCTCCTAACAGTATAAATGAATTTTAATATTTTTTGTTTTTAAAGGAATGCTATATAATAATATATTATATACATAATTTTAAAGCTGAAACAAATTCAAGGCTGTAATTTATCTCAAGCGATTGACCGTGCTGTATGTATCTGAGCACTGAGCTGAACTGCACAGTTAAAAATCCCCAATGAAAAGGCAAGCCGTTAAAGACAGCGAGCGTGGGAACTGGGAACCAAAATAATTACATAATAAATAAACACGCGAATAATTAATTTATTAGCCAGTCAGCATGTCTAATGAGACGAGAGGACGAGACCGGACACATTAAACAACTGTGTATGTAGTTCATTTAGTGGAATTTTCATTTTCATTAATTTTGAGACCAACTTTATAATCTTTGCCCTTCACTCGAAAGCAGTTTCTAGCAATTGTGCAACGTTTCAGTTAGTTGAAAATTGTTCCACTGAAAATCCTATAGTGGACTACTATCTTGAAACCTCATTCTCAGTGCACAATTCTTCCAATGTAGACCCACACTTAAAATGTTCTCCAAGCAATTTAGACCCAGTAGGATTTATCTGTTGATTTCAAGACCCAGATTTTTACTTTCATTCAAATTTGTAATTGTTTTTATTTTGGTGTTTAGTGGTAGAAGTGGTAGTGAGGCTCAGCAAATTTTGGACAATTCCGATAATTTTTTTAACAGTGATAATAATCATAAACTTAGCCTTAATTTTAATACTAGTAGAATCTCAACGCCGAGTCCGACTTCCAGAAATGGAAATGGAAATAGAAATAATCAACTTCCCTTAACTTCTACTTCCGTGCCAAATCAAATTGTACCATCTCAAGATGGAATTCACATTACGATTAAATCTAAATCTACCAATAAGCCACCTGCAAGGCAAGTTGCTTCCATTGTGAATCCCACTAGTGGACAAGACCAAAGCAAAATCCGCCAATTTCCTCAAAACTTAAATTCTAATCTGCAAAAAATTAGTGTAAACAGAAACCAAAATGCAAACCCAAGTTTAAGTGTGAATTCACTTCAAAATTTGAACCAGTCACAAATCAGAAGGCCAAATCCGAATCAATATAGTAATGGAATTAAAAGCGATAGCCCAAATCCAACTCAGGACTTCAACCAAAATGCGAACTTGTACCCACACACACAGAATCATAATCAGAATTTCCCTGTAAATCAGAATAGCTATAATCCAATTCAGAATAATAATTATAATCCAAATCAGAATTTTGACCAAAACATTAATTTTGACCCAAATTACAATTTTGAACAAGACCAAATTTTTAGCCCAGAACAAAAACGGAACATTTTAAACCCCATTTCTTCCTTTTTCCAAAAACTTTTGCACCGAATTAAATACCCAAACTATAACCCGGGCTTTAATACAAACGCACAACTACGCCATTTGAACAATGGAGAGCAATTTTACCCTAACCAAGGTAACAATGGCTACGCTAATTCTAACCAAGGACCGGCTTTAACTCCTCCCGTTTCGTTGCAGTATGACGTATTTCATGGGCGTAGTAATAGTCAATTCCAAAATAGGTAAGCTTACAATTAAATTAACACTACATCTGCCAAACTGTGCTCATTTTTGTTTTACGGAGGTGACCAAATGTTGTTACCTTGGTTATGGCTTTATATATTTTTCCAATTCAGTGGATATGGACCTCCTGGACCCGAGTACGGCTACCCTTTTCCAGGTGCAGATGTAATAGAATTTACCACAATCAATCCACCAACGACCTCCAGCTTTACCCCTGGCCAACCTTATGGCCCGCCCACAACCGCCAGTTCTAGCTCTGGCCCACCTTACGGGCCATCAACAACCTCCAATTTTAGTCCTGGCCAACCGTATGGGCCACCAACAACCCCCAGTTCCAGCTCTGGTCAACCAAACAGGCCACCATCAACCTCCAATTTCAGCCCTGGCCAACCTTATGGACCACCTACAACACCGAGTGGGAATGCCAACCCTTTTGGCTCAAATGCAGATGGGTTTGGATTTGGAAGGCCCAACCCAGGTGGTGTCTCTGAATCGTCACCGGAGGACAGCACTACTACCGTTGCGTCGCCACCCCCTCAAAGTCCAAATCGTGGGGCGATGTTCCCAGACAATACGGGCTTCGTTGACCCTCGACCTACGCCAGGAGTTGAAGTTATCGAGCAGATTGACTCCGAAGGCCTATTTATTGAGCAGCCAGAAGCCCCACCCGCTGCCGTCACCCCAGAAAGAGAATTCGTAACTTCCACTTCAACCACCCCCGTAACTACAATTTAAAAACTTGCAAAACTACAGTATTCTTTAGAAGTACCTAGAAGGAAATACATATGTAGGAGCCCACAAATAAATATTACACAAGCCAGAAAAACATTGTGGCAACGCCAAGCCATGCTGAACTAGCATTCTTCGTAGAAAATATGTTATTGAATCACCAATCAGTTTAATTTCTATTCGTTGTAGATTGTGTCACTAGATTTTATTGAGGCTTTTTTAATTTATCTGAATTACTTGTAGGCAACCACGCCGGAAATGAAAACACACGAGGAAACGATGGATGAATGGGACATCCGAAATTCGGTTCCTGGCCAGCCCGTTGCAGACTATCCCGTTCTTTTCGGCATTCCAAAAACAAATTTCAGTTGCGAGGGGAAAATATCCGGTTTCTATGCTGATCCTGAAACACGTAAAATAGAAAAATGTTTTTATTCTAAATCGAAATGATAAAATCTTGTTTTTTTGTTTGCTTAATCTATTCTGCTTTTGACAGGCTGTCAAGTATTTCACAGGTGCACAGACTGCAATGATCAACCAAACATTCTTAAAGAGTCTTTTCTATGTCCTAATGGCACTCAATTTAACCAACAGGTAAGCTGCTATTAAAATTATGGGCATCACTGGTTGAGTTACTACTTACAGTAGAACTGTGTAGTTTCAACCAAGTTACAATTTTGCTACTTTTTCTAGTTTTTAAAGTTGTATAATTACGTATTATACATAATGATTAGTAGTATACAACTATTAGTTATTAGTAAAGCGAATTCAAACAAACGACTAATGTAAGTCAATTGCTTGGATTTCAATCTTATGTAGATTCTTAACTGTGACTGGTGGACCAATGTGGACTGTCCCACATCCGAAAGTTATTTTGTAATAAATGAAGATCTCGGAACTAAAACTTTGGTAAGATTGCTGGTGTAAATCCAAAACTTATTATACTTTTAAATAATAAAATAATAATAATATAAGCTTAATAGATTTTTAATTATTTATGTTTAATAACAACATCTTTACAGGATGGAAACTACGTTCAACTCTCAGCCCATCGAAGAAGTCCCCTTCCCAAAAAAGAATCACCAGGAATAATTCCATCAAATAAGCGGAAGCCCCTTCCACCAGAACTTCGCTCGCATCATCATCACCATAGCAACGAAGACAGTAACACCGACAGTGAAAATAGTTCCCATCAGCATCCTGATCCCCGACGACCCATCACTGCCTTCGAAGCACGTAGACCCCGGGTCAATACCACCACTCAGTTAAAACCGAAATTGACGCCCACGACAGAAACAACTGCTCTCCCAAGTAGACCCAGACGTCCAAAACCTGTACCCACAACAATTTCGCCCAAAGTGACCCCAAGTGTGGCCACTACTGCAGACTATAGTGACTACTTTAACGATGACACGGCCAATGGAAATCTTGACATCACGTCCACATCTCGAAAGACGAATGGTATTTTTTCAGCTAGGCGACGGCGACCCCGGCCCAAAATTCAACCAAACATAAACATGACCAACTCTAACACCAACTCGAATTCATCCGCCAAAGAAAAAAGTAGCTACAGAAGATACAATCCTGATCTGGAGCGAGAAGTTCATCTCGATTTCGACGATGACCCAGCTGACCCCAAAGACATTTATAATAATTACACTCCACCAAGAATTTCCTCGTCAATTTCAAGAGTTCCCGCTGGGAATGCTGGTCATGGAAACAATGCCAGCTACACTAACAACAATAGTGCCGTTAATAGCAAAAGGAAAATTGTAGGTTATTACGTGCGTCGGAGAGTAAAACCATTGGCAAAACGTCCAGATTACTACTAATTTATGTTGTACACAAAAACATTAGTTGTATGCATACGTACTTTTAAAATTATGGCAATTAAAGATATACTAAGAGTGCTCCCGTTTCATTTATTACCGAAATTACGTGCAAAAACCATTTATTTTGACCACTAAAGCCACAAAAACAAAGCTTAAAGTAGAACTTATACTGCCTTTTATAAAATTACTACTGCCTGCACTTTTTGATAGTGTATTGCATCCATGTTGTTCGTTTTCGGCATCCTCACTGCTCACACTTGTTAACTGGCCCTTTACTTGACACTCGAGTGGCCAATTTTGGGGTAAAATTGGAACCAAATTTGACACCAGCGTTTTTAAGTGACATGGAGAACTGCAGCCGGGAACTTGCATTTCGTAGGGCTCAACTTTTGAATCGTTGTAATAGGATATCTGAAATAGTATACACCAGTGCTATAGGCTATACTTAATTTAAAATTCAAATCTTTAAACAGTTTTAACTATTTTCAAAATACGAACCTTGACGTAGTACTGGTCAAGCTCAGGGCTTAGATTTTGTAAATCGCCTTTCGCTAACGAATGAAGTTCCAAAATAAGAGTTGCTGCATGAGGGGGCTCTATATTGTTAAAGATGCCCAGTATATTTAGTAAAGCCCCAATGGTTGTGTCGTGGGCGAAGTAGAATTGCATCTTTGTTCTGGGATGTATTTGTCCGTTTTGATGGGATCTTGGGTTTGAATTAGATGACTGGATCTTCTCAAGCATATTATCCAGTAACATTTTAATTAAGACGCCACGAAGTCTTTTCTGCTCCGGCAAATACGTTTCAACTGTGTACACGAAATAACGCAAGTTCGTCAGTTCGTCCAGCATGCTTTCATTCAACCAATGGGGCATTTCCAGGTTTTTTAATTTCTACATTAAAAAAGGCAATTTTATGCATTATATTATTATTTCCGATTAGATAGTAACTTGAAATTGAATTTAGGTTGGTTTATGATATTATTACAGCAATTTTAAGTGTATCTTGATGTGTAAGGAGCTGTAAAAGTGAAGTTTCTGGTGGCAGCCCCATGTGTTCTATAAAAAAGTTCATGAGACTTCTGTGGTTTATTTCAATTCCTTTCACGTAGTCAGAATTAGTGTAGAAATCTGTGAAAATCTGAAACAATTTCGGGCAGGGCTCTGCCATTCCTAAATACTGTAATACAAAAATACAATAACGTTTAATTATTAATTAATACTTCTGTGAGATCTTTACAAAAGAAACTATACGTGTGCTAGTCATAAACTTACGGTGTCGTTGTGAGAAACGGCATGGACAGGAACCAGTTGCCAATTTAAATATGGATTCCAACTAGACTCACTTTCTTTTTCATTTTTAAAATCTGCATGAGAATGATTCAAAAAGTTTGGAGCATAGAAGCCTGCCATTGTGGCCTCTGCACTCATGATTGTTCGTTCTGTTACGGAGCTTGTAACCAAAGTGTCAAACT
>JAQFZC010008175.1:0-10419 GCA_034695205.1 Dicyrtoma fusca | reverse complement strand
GACGTGTACAACGAAGAGCCCGACGGTCAAGAATCAGAGCAAGCAACGAAAATCTATGGCCGCGAAATAGCCTCATAGTAATTTATATACGCACTCAGATACGTTGCCGAGGGTGTTTTGTCCAGATGCTGTGTGTACATCAGCAATGTAGGTATTTATTCATTTTGCTTATTCGTGCGTTTGTTTTTATGTAATTCTAGAAAACTCCGCGACGTTATATCGGCAGGAACATACGTACCTAGAAGACGGGTGTATTGCCATGCATAGTACAATACAGATACTGATTCTATAATCCGAGCAATACTGTGCACACGGCTTGACAACAATACTAAAAACACAAAATGTACCAACGTAAGGTTTCCAGAACGTACAGATTTGGGAAGCCGTATGCCGTATGGGTATATAGAATGATATTACCTACATGGTTTTATTTTGTTTAATGAAAGGTCTTGTTGGGTGTCCGTGGGACAGAGACCTAGGCGAAAAAAAGGGATCTGACAATGAGACGAAGAAGCAAAGTTAAGGTTCGTTTTTGGTGTCGAAAACATATATCAGACGAACCGTGAAAATGTGAGCCCCCCGTTATGGGCTATGGCTACCCCATGCCGTTTTGACTCGTGAGAAACACTCTTGAACACAGAGTCAACGAGTGTCGGACTATTCACCACTTTTATATCGTTTACAAATAATGCGTACCTATTTCATTCTCTTTTCAACCATCATGGCAATATGGCATTTGGATGCGTTGTTTCTTTCATTTCTTCGTCCGTCTCGTTAATAAATATCATCCTGCATCCATTGAGGTAACACTTCTATATTCTACAGATGCAGTTGAAAAGAACTCCGCTCTAGGCCTATTATAGCTACTATATTTCGCATGCATACAATTGAATCCCAACTGAACTTGAGTAATCAAGAGTTTAATTATGAACAATGAACAACTACTCGTAAACGGGTGCAAAACATGCCAAATATGTATATATCTACAGTCACTGTGTACAGACATTTTTGAAAATTAAAATGCAGAGCGTGTCAAAAAGTATAGGAACAGATCAAAATATTGTGCTTTATGATTGAATGAGATGAAAGGATAGTAAAGACCGAGTGAGCGGTCATGTTTTATCTGTAGGTTCTGAATAATATGTACTTTTCAGATACCAGTGAAGAAGCAGGGAGCTGAATAACTGCTGAACTGGAAAACGTGCAACTATGAGATATTGCAAAGGCAACCAGCATAACACCACTAGTTTGTTCAAGTGAGACCCCGAAATCAACATTAACCATCATCTCGACTGTAACCGTCACCCCGTACTGAATTATGGATTTGAACTTCTTTTTATACGATTATGAACTTCATCGCCATCCTTTACCAGTTGTGGTGGTGGCTCGTCTGTGTAGATTGAATGTAATACATAACTCGTATAGACTTCTACAAAAGAGGTGTGTGAAGCGCCTAAGTATGCTTTGGCTTTATGTTTATGTTCTATAAAGTTTCCAATTTAAACATATGGATACCGTGGACCGTGGAGGTACTCTTGGTTTGATTCAAACGAGTATGTACTCGTATTTAAGTGTGCGTCTTTCGGTAGGTCATACATAATACAAATGAGATACGTATGCACATACATGCGTCGGTGAAGATGTATTGTGGCGTAAGTCCAATCCTGCCTTAAAAGCATTGTGGCGGGAGTACATGGCTCAACTAATTGGATGGTGGCGCAAGTCCAGCGAACAGGATTTTGTGTATACTGTAAAGCATCTAATAGAAGGCGGTCCTTCCTATAGACGGCGGGTCTCCAATAGACGGCGGGGGTCGAAACGAGTTTTGTAAATAGAAGGCATGGCCGTCTGCTTTCTAATAAACGGCGGGTCTCCAATAAACGGCGGGTCTCTAATAAACGGCGGGGGTCGAACTGAATTTTGTAAATAAAAGGCGGGGCCGTCTATTAGAAGCTTTACGGTATGTTTCTATTGTGAATGGTTCCGCAAGTATATGAGTAGGTTTTATGGACTTGCGTCACAATGCAACTGAGCCACGCCTGGACATATTTTCAAATTTTTTCGAATAGGACCCTGAGGAGGCGTTCCAAAATTTTTTGTGGGGCGCACGAACCAATGGGAGCGGGGCAAAAGAGATTTGGGAACGCCTCCTCAGGGTCCTATTCGAAAAAATTTGACAATACGTCCCAATGCTGTTAAGCCAGCGTTGGACGTACGCCACAATGCACCTTTACAGAGGATAGGTAGATGAAGCATATACTATGCTTATGTACTGACGCAAACACACGTATATAGTTGGATGGGCTCTCAAACAAGACGTTGTCATTAATGTCGGGGTCCCAAACTCAAAAACTGAAATATTGAAAGCCATTTGCTCAACAACGTGCTCACAAAAGTATTGGCTCTATCTAATATCGCTAAATAGCAGGCAGGAATACATTAGGTCGAACAAAGCCCTTGGTATTATGCAAACTAAAAAGTAAATTGATAGGAAAAATTATTTATACTGATATTTTTTTATATCAAATTCTTTGTATTAACTCGATCGTTTTTAATAGAAGGTACGTGTAAGTAACCCTTAAAAATGTCACGCAAGCAAGGGGGTGATTTAACAAAATCAAAAATATATTTTAAGTTGACGATACCGATGATATACTTAATTGAAGCACGTGGAGTAGTAGTATTTATTTCGTTATTTGAGTTCCAGTATTTAGTTCCAGTATACTTGTAGCTTCGAGATTTTATGTCATTGGTCTAGGTAGGTCTTTGGAATGTCTACTCCTCTATAAATACCTACCTATATATCTTGGCCAAGGACGGACTGAGATCCAAAAAAGGGCCCGGGAAATAAAGAAAAATTATAAGGGCCCCAAATCCTAGGACTCCTATTTACTCAATGTATAAGAGATAGGGGGAATTTGTTCTGGAAAAGTTCCACATTCCCTATAAGCCATGGTTTTCGAGTTCATGCCCTGCACCTCAACAATCGATCTAACCTTGCGTACACAGAAACTCTCAGCTCTCACCCCCAAATGAGGGAAATTGCTGATTTGACTAAGATTCAGTGGCTGTTTGCTAATGATGATGTCAGCTTATGTTGATATTTGTGTGGATTATATCCACATCGTTACGAGACTTTATTATCCAAAATGATCACGATAATCGTGCCATGGAATACAATCGTGTATTTATCAATGACATCCTTAATTCTTTGAAAAACTCGGCAACCGTTCATGTTTCTATTATTACCGTAAATTTTCGAATTACTCCCCCCTTCTAATAATTCCCCTCTCTATTAATTCCCCACCCCTCTAATAACTCCCCAGTGCCAGCACTCTTTCAGTTAATAATACCCCGGTATATTATTAGAGAATTTACGGTACATATGATGAAAGTCTAAGATACCGTCCGTTATCGGGTAATCTATATATGTGGCATGTAAGTAAGCGCATAATCTTGTTATTTTGACCTGTTAAATTGTTCTAATTATTCATCTAACTACTAGGTATGAGCGTTCTTGAGTGCTTAAGTTTTACTATGCTATCACAATCACAGTCATCTACATTTAAGACTACTGTGGGAACTAGAAAAAGTTGACAAGAATGTGCTGTAATCAAAATCTATCAAAGCAACAGAAAATAGACGATACTATAGTGGCTCCATAGATTAATCAGGTAGCATAGCGCAGGGTTTAACGATAGTGTTTGGTCGGTGGTACAATTCTTGTACACAATTACACTTTGGGGCCTTTCCCCCTAGAAGTATGGGATTGAACTACGTTAATGTTTGGTCCAGGAACTAATCTAATTGAAATCGAATTGTTAAATAGTTCGATTATATGTTAAACTTACTTAAAGTACTCTTTGTTTGTGTCTGCTATTGGATTGTAGATACATTCTAAACCATTTGTATTCTGATGTCTGCATGACTAGTAAAGACAGGTATGTGTATAGTTTTAGGATCAACGTTATAATATAGTATGGTTCATATTGTGAGTCTAAAAAATTTAAATGGGCCTCCAAATAAATGACCCCATGTCTGAGTTGACAAAGTATCCTCAGTCTCGTCTGCCCCACTGGGAGACAGACAACAATAATTCAAGTTATTAAAATAAATAAAACAGCTAATTTTTGTAAATTCCATCCAGCCTACACGTTAATTCCCAGTAGTTTCAGTAATCGCCCTCAAATCGACTTGACTGGATGACAGAGGAATGGGCTGACTGATTGTATACGCATTATACATACATACAAACGATGTATACTCTGCATTTTATTCATGAAACCTGTATTTTGCTCACAGACAGCGTATCCACCAGTCAATCCACCTATCCACCGTCCAGTCACTTATGAATACTCAGTGAAACTGCAGAAGCTGAAACAAAAATGAAAAGAATTTCACCTAGAGAAAGGCGACTTCAACACGGTCTGTCCTTTTTGATTAGTTTCTTCTGTTATTTGACATGTCACTTTTTTCACGCTTCTTTAACTTTGAACTTCTGTCAACAACTCTGTACGGTTTCACTTTATCATATAAACTTCTTTTCCGTAACAGTAACAGCCCGCAGCTTCTATATCCTACTCATTCCTCAAATATAGGAATCAAGGGTATTATAGAATAGCAATGATTTTAGTTCACACAATGTAATGTCATTTAAAATATCCATTATTGATAACACCTTACATTCCTTGCGTACTCAAACGTAGCTTAAAGCCACACTCGCAGACGGAATACGCTCTCAACCAGCGGTGCCCTAGTCTAGTCAGGTTTGGCTAGATGACTATGACTTGACTATACTTTTCGGCTTTTTTGGGCCGCATGACTTGACTAGACTAGACTAGCTTTAAAACGTGTGCCTTGGCTTGGCTAGACTACCAAGAGGCGCAGAAAAAAATGACTAGACTAGACACGATTTTCCCAATACTAAGGGATAGCTGACTAATTGACTAGACTTGACTTAACTAGGTTAGATTTCGTGTTGACTAGACTAGACTAGCCAGGCCTCGAAAACACTGACTAGACTAGACTAGACCATCTGCCTTTGATTTTCGACGTGCATAGATTGACTAGACTAGCAAACATTTTGGGCAGCACTGCACTGCTCACTGCTCTGAACCATAGATGGGTATTGGAATTGCTCTCACTCTCCACTCACCTTATATTCTTTTGAAAGTTTACCCTTACCCTCCGCTCGCCTCAAACCGAAATAAAAGTGACCTCACCCTCCCCTCGAAGAAAGGAGAGGACCTAAGGGGATTTTTCGGGCTGAGGGGTCCCCTCCACTCATTGAGGGCACCCACCTATGCTCTGAACTCAGTTTGGCGGATACAGACATTTCAAGTTAGGATTATTGCCCGTTCACCCCGTTAAAATGCCAACCTCTGACTTCAATATCAAGCAAGGTTTTAGGTCCGTCATTGGAAATCAATACGTATGTGCTTAATGACTTGACAATAAAGCTAAACTGAAGCAAAACTTTTTTTAGTCACTTTTTATGTTGTTTCTACGGTGCTAAGCATAAGCGTTTGGTTATTAATAGCAAGTTTTTTGGAACTGTCTTCCCCCTTTGTTGTTACCCTCACCTACTTACATATATATAGTAGACGTGGGCCTACGTGTGGCCTATATCCATGAATTATACTTTTACGAATTTACGATGTTATAGACGTCCGTCACTTTACTACACACCCCACAGGACTCAATAACGTTGAATTTGACCTTGCAGAAAATTGGCGTGCGAATTCATACTACCAAGTTGGTTTTACCTCGATTCCCTCTGAACCATCGCCCTTCCTAGATTCCCCTTGTGCACCATCCTCCTTATCCTTTCTCTCTTCAGAACATTCCCCTGTGAACTATCGACCTTATAAATTTTCTTCTTGGTATATTTTAAGGCACATATTAAAACCGAAATATTGAAAAAATTTAGAATATTCATTCTAAAAGCTGAAAGTTCCTTTTTCAAAATCACGAAATACTGATATTTCAAAAGCAAGTATAATTTATTCGTTTTAATCATTTTTTCTAAATTGCAGAATCCTTTTTTAAAACTGTGTTTCAATTTTTGTAAAAGCGGTGTTCTTCATAAATTATGAACAACCCCTTGGATTCTCGTAATTTGAGTGTTTTCGTGCACGTTTATTTCTAAAGGGGGCAAGTTGGGCCTAATTTTTTTAAAATGATGCTACGTATCTTCATCTATGTAATGATGGTTTCAGGTTAGGGAAATACAGGGGTATGTGGAAGATATTTTAAAATTTCCATTACTAAACAAGAGGAAGCAATATTGGCGCGACAAGTTTGTGCTTACTTTACTTACATTTCCAAATTTTTATAAACTTGAAATTTTGGTAAAAAAGGTACCTCGGTTTATGCACTTCAAATATTTAACTTCAAAAATCAAATATTTCAATGGTTCTTTGATGATTTTATTCGCGATTTTTAGAAATCCTCCTATAGTACATACGCGTCGGTGTTGAATATGGTACGAGCATGCATGGTGACAACTGACAACCTATGCGGTCTCGAGTTCAGCTCAGCTATTGTGTGGTTCTTATGACTGTGGGATTAAACTGTGGTTCAAATAAAACAACTTATTTTTAACTTTTGAGATTCAAAGCTTTTTGATCAGTTAGATAAAATTTTTTATTGTAACTAGTAGTATCCAAAATAATTATTAAGGTAATGAACTCAGGTGTCCTCCATATCGGAAAGGCTAGCTTAACGTCACCTTATACGTACAGTACTCCAATTTCCTCCTCTGTCGTCTGCAGGGCTCTTGAAAGCGTTGCAACGGAAAAGAAAGGTGTGACCTTGGAGTTTGGAGATATGACCATTGCATTTGTGTTGTACATGCAACGGTTTCATGTATGTATTTTATGTATTTTGTGTATACATTTTTATGTTGAATAACATAAAAATGCAGAATCTACAACCCAAATTCAAGGGCCATATCTATATACAAGTCCTAACTTTCACGTTGCCCCTTTTTCACGAGCCCAAGGTCCTCTACTCGTATGGTTCAATATCAAATTCCGTATATGACGAGTCATTATTTCCCCCCTCCCCCCGGCGCATTAATCCACCCCCAAAGCCTCAACTACATTTTTGATCTAATAAACATAATTGAATATTAATTTAGTAGGTCGGTTTGGCATAACAGCAAAACTTAGCAAGCGTTACTATAATATATAGATCTTTATCAAAGGAATTAACTTAATAATACAAAAACTGCACTAAAACAATTCTAAACGATGTTTAGATATATTAAGTAATTAGATTTAAGCTCGATTTGATCATTTTGTCATTAAAAACAAGTTTCTTACTCCAGATTTGTGTGGAGAATTATGAAAATTAGGCAATTAAGAAAATTAGGGACTGGTGTTTTCCCTCAATTGTTGTCGGGCTAATCCAAGCTGACATATTAACCTTTTTCTGAGCTTCTGGAATACATTTTAGCTGTAATAGCCCTAGGTTAACACTCGTCATTTCGGGCACGCACACGTAATAACGATTATAAACTCTACAAAACTATTATAAGAAAACTATCACACAAATGTATTTTATAAAAATAAATACAGACGCACTGAACGTTCGGGATGGAGTCCCGAGTAGGTCACACCATACTCAGTACCAAAACATTATGCTAAAAACAAAACTGATTAAAAAAAGAGCGAAATTTTTAAACAATGATAAGCTAAGGGTGAATGCAGAATGCAGACTTGGCGAAATATTATATGTAAATAATGTTTCCAAACTTTCCGATTCGGTTCGTCTAATAGTTACAGACAGCTAAACTTCTAGTTGAAGTACGTGTTATGTATACTATACGCATCTTCACCAGCGAAGTATATAGTACCCCATGTCTCGTAGCTGACAGTTGACTTAATATTTGTACCACATGCTGTACATTCTGGCTTTAACAAAGAGTTACATACTTTGGTAACTATGATTAGATGCTTGCAATTACATCAAGCTCCAGTCGGTTAGCGAGCTTGGCTTGACCAGTTACACCTAGTTTAGTTAATTAAGGTAGGTATGTAGGTACATAGTACACCCAAAGCAGTAAATACCTTAAAATTAACTTAAAAACGGTTACACAAGTGATGAGATAAAGAACTAATGACAATAAAGAGCAGTCATACAAAGCGTGAGCCATGTCCCATAGAGGTTAATGTATGCTATTAGAATGACCAAGCAATGAATGCTGTCCCAAAGTTAATGTTATTTCTCTTTAGAAATAGCCTACTAAAATTAC
Organism: Dicyrtoma fusca; assembly: GCA_034695205.1. NCBI lineage: Eukaryota > Metazoa > Arthropoda > Collembola > Symphypleona > Dicyrtomidae > Dicyrtoma > Dicyrtoma fusca. The sequence goes on along the minus strand of JAQFZC010008175.1, from coordinate 2,162 downwards.
CTCGTACGTACTAAGTATTGAATGTACAAAAGTGTGTTTTCTACTTGAAAATGAAAGCAGAGAACATACGAGATATCGATATATACAGTTTTTAAATCTCTTTGTGCTGGACTTTATTTTTTCTGCCTAGTAGCTTCAAATACTAACAAAGATTTAAGTTTCCAATAACTCCCCGGGGAGTTATTAGCAAAATAATTGCTTGGACCGGGGAGTTAATGGAGGTGGGGAGTTATTACTAAATTCCTAAAATAGTTCGTAGTAGTGTATTCACGTACATGCTAAAGCATAGTATTCTTCTAATAACGTACCGGGGAGTTATTTGCAAAATCAATGCTTGGACTGGGGAGTTATTGGAGGTGGGGAGTTATTGGAAGTTTTACGGTATTACCGTTCATGTTTATCATCCTAACATTGAAAGATTTGAGATTGTTTGTGCTAGCTTATGCAATCATAAGTCATACGTACTTAAAATACTCGAATTTTCTAACCGGTTTTATTGATTTTTTACCAATTTTGGTTTGTTAATTTTTATTTGATTGTGTGTAGGAAGTAGGAATGTGTAGGCATTGTTTGCGAAATAACGCATTTCAAAATAGCATTTAGCAACATAGCAAATATGTATTTATACGAATAAGTATATGAATTTATATTATTTGTTGGAGTCGACTGTAAGTAGGAATGTAGAAAGAAGGCTGCTGACAGGCTTTTAGTTGTGTCTACGTATAATGAGCACAAAATTAGAACTATCGAAATTGCATTATTTGCATTGTTAGTTATGCTCATTACTGAATAAGTTCTAAATAACAGAACGAGATGGGTTTACTGTCAGTTGTGCAGGTACTTCTTAAAATTCATTGATCGCATTGAGAATAAAGGAAGTACGGTCCCGTCGCGCGTCGTCAAAGTCTGACACCCCAATTACCAGTAGGTATACCAGTACGGATATAATGGGAGCAATACAATTAATAGAAAACGTCACTTCTTGGGGTTACTAAAGTAATATATTACCCTAATTTCCCAATAAGCATGAATGAGGTGGCTTATAAGCTCTTGATGAAAAATGGAAAAAGTCTTCAAGTATCTGAATCCAATTTGCATTTTAAATTATAAATAATTTCATGGAGCTAATGGATTGCGAAAAAATTCTTTTTATTCAAATCCAAGCTCTCGGACACACGTCCTTCCTTAGGGAATGGTTGTTGTGAAATGACAATAGACAAGAATTAATTTTACATTGGAATTCCTTAATAATAAACATTGTTAATAATAATAATATTGTAATAATATTAGTAAAAATTTAACAAAATTTATTATTGATTCACGTTTTTCTTTTAAAAAAAAATTATTTAGTTATGAAAATTTTATTTCATTCGTGACTCTCAAATCAATATTTCAAAACTTTGTTTATTTAGTAACTAATATCACTGCACTGCTGAACAATCAGCCAGCTACATGCTCTCTCAGCAGGGATGTCCAGATAGGATTAATTTTATTCCATCCCGTATCCAGATTCATGAGATTGAGGGAGTTATGCTGGATATACAATAAGCTTTTCCAGCATATATGGTCCAAGGGTTTCCTTGCACCCAGTCCACTTTCAATGCTACATTAAATAGCGCTAATAGCATACCTACGCGTAAAACTTATATTTGTGCGGTATAATAATGATCCCTCGGTATTTATACAAGTTTAATGTAAGAAATTAAACAAATACATTATGACGGCAATAAGTTATTGTAATACGAATGATTTTGTTATTTAAGGTAATTAAAATTAACTACAATAATACAATAACCTGTGCATCAGTTTTCTGTTGTTTTAATTAATGCCATATATTCTTTGGTACTGGTCTGCGATCGGGTTCCTTCTCCATCCCCCAGGTCTACGGTGTCCCCTACTCGGAGTTTAATACTCCAAGTAGAGTATTAATTCTCGCCGTAGAATAGTAACCCTCGGGGTAGAGTAGTAACTCTCGGGGTAGAGTAGTAACTCTCGGAGTAGAGAAGTAACTCTCGGGGTAGAGAAGTAACTCCCGGGGTAGAGTAGTAACGCTCGGGGTAGAGAAGTAACTCTCGGGGTAGATCGAGTAGTAACTCTCGGGATACAGTAGTAACTCTCGGGATACAGTAGTAACTCTCGGGATACAGTAGTAACTCTCGGGA
>JAQFZC010008174.1:0-10419 GCA_034695205.1 Dicyrtoma fusca | reverse complement strand
TAGCTGCTCATCCCTTTCTACACCTGCACACTTGGAGTGCTTGGAGCCATCACGCCACACAGCTGCCTGGAGCCGCCGCTGCTGCAGCACACTCAAGCCTCCTCTTTCGTCACTCAGTACAGTGCAGTGTAGCGGGATTCCAAAATATCAATTTCGATTTTTTTTGTTGTTTACCTTTTCTTATGAGGCTATTTTCTGGCCATTTCTTGATTTTTGTGCCATTCATTTATTCATTATGTTCATGTTTATGGGGCTGCGTCCCCGCCACATTCAATTTTCTCTTATTTGAAATATTATTTGATCATGTTTTTTTTTGTTTTGTGTTAGCGGGTTGGATGATGCAAATGATGGTTTCAATTTTTTCCCCTTCTTTGGATGGTCCTCTTAAAAAATTTTGCAATTTTGTTTTTTTTCCTCCCTTTGTACTTATTGGTCGGGGTATAACCCCTCCCACTTCAGGAGGAGGGTATGTTAAGCCTCCCATCCAAAGCAGTGCACACATGTGCCTGCCACATTTTAACTCTCCGCCACATTTGCCTCATCATCCAATCACGCTCTTTGGGAACGCATGGCACTCAGGCCATGCCCAGTGTAAATCATGTGACACTACACACACACATTCACTCTGAGCCTTGGAGCTCCTGCTCTGGCTTTGCCAAAGTTAGAAGCTGCCCGACCATCCTCGTGAACTGACTAATAAACACATTCTCTACTTTTCCTCTTACTGCCAAGCCTAATCATCTACGTACGCCTCATTCCAGTTTCCAGCATACTAGCTGAAGTGCTAGGAAATAATCCTAACAGCGTGATGTATGATAAAGACTATCCAAATGCCGTGATTGATTCCTTGATGGCACGCTACAGTTTAAAGGTTTCAATCAGTTTTACTCGTTTAGTAACACTTTAATTTAAAACATTAAATTTCGTTGTTTAATCTTGTAATTAATTACTCTGCAACTGTTTGTCTATACGAATTGTAGGGAAGTATTTGCCAGCAACTTTATTGTGCAGCCAGCTCATGGAAAACGGCAATGTTCGCTCATGCCGCTTTAGAAGGCACAGCTTGTGGTGCAGGAAAAGTTAGTTACGTTCAACATTCAAAACTTCCATGTTTGATTTTTTTATTAAATTATTAATAATTCATTGAAATATTATTTTTCTCTTTTTTTTCTTTAGTGGTGCCGGAATTCCGAGTGTGTGAAAGGGTAGCAGCTTTCGAAGTTCAGCTTTTGCTTCCAGAAACGATGCCCATTTTGCAATACGAACAGGCCGTAATTATTACTAAAACTTTCTTGCAAAGTTTTCACAAATTATACAAAAATGACGTATTGATCAGCAGTTATGTATGTAATTTACTAACTAATGCTTACTTAACTTTCTTCGTTGTTAATTAATCAGTCAAGTAATTAATTCTTAGCGAATTAAAATAAGAGTTTATTGAGATAGCTTGTAGTCACACAAGTTGTTACCACCTGATGCTTAATTTTTCATGACACCCACTAAAGTCAGTCAAGTTGTTGACGTGACGATGATTGAACTTCGATAAAGAAATAATCATGCAAACTAACAAACCCAAAAAGTGTATCTGGCAAGTACGGATAAACGCGCTTCAACTGTCAATTAAAATAGCACTGAATGACTGTGGACTGTTTTATCAGGACACTATAAAGTGGTAAGCATATATTTAATTATTTCTGGTTAAGCATAGATATATTATGTAGGTATTTATGTTACAAAGTTGAAATGTTGTATTAAATCGAAAGAATAACACTCAAAGGCAACTTTCGTCACTTTGAAGTATTTGATTACAGCTTACTATTTTCAATTTTACTAATGTATGGATGAACCATAAGAAAATTTCGAGACATATTTTTAGGCAGAAGCAACGTAAAGATAGGATTTAATGATCATTGGTTGAACAACTTGATTTAATTAATTACTGCCCCACAATCAAGTACAATAAACTTTTAAAAAGCTTTATTCGGAAAATAAGAATGGATCTAATAGATACATGCATTTTCCACAGATAAACAGAAAAAATTAATAAAAACACACTTATGCATTTCAATCTAGTCAAAACAAAATTAACTTTTGTGTGTATTTACAACTTCAGAGTTGACACTACAGTCTTCAATGCTTTGTAAATCGTTTTTACGACGTGCCTGGCCTTTTTCATTAATTCCCTGTAGAAGCACCTACCGCCCGGTCTGGCGGCCGTCTCATCGGTACCGCTCTCGGTCCCAACGTCATCACCAACTCTTACTGTTTCCAAAACGGACAGCTTTCTCGTGATGTTTCTAAGAACCTCCAAGCAGGTGCTGTTAAGAACGCAGTACAGCTTTGGTGCTTCTTTTATAGTGTGTAGGTACTTCCTTAGCAGTTCATGTCCTCTGTTTCGATGTACAAGAGGAAGCTGGTCGACTGTGCCAGCTTCTGGGTTTACTAAACGCAAAGCTTCGAGTCTCCGGGACAAGTGGTGGGTCAGGTTCTTCAATTTGGGCAGTGAACTATTAGCGACGCAGAGTGTGTTTTTTTGAAAACGGCGATTTACATACTTAAGGTTTTTTTTAATCGACTATTAAAAGTTGTACCAAAATGTCAGGCATACTGATTTCCTTGGATTCTGCAAATCTAGAGTGGGAAACTATGGAAAATATTTGAATAAACTAAAAATAAAGAAGGGACTAGATTAGGACCCTTGGCGGAGTGCACATTGTGATGCGGTCTCTCTATGGGTTTTCAATGGTTTTATATGGGATAAACATATGGATACCCGGAATCGGTTATTTCAACTTTTCGGGTGCGGCTGCATCAAACAACCGCAATTTTGTTTTCGAAACTGACAGCTAACATGTTTTTAGATATTTTACAAAAATAAAATTACGGTTGTTCGATGCAGCCACCCCCGAAAAATGGCTTTCAATTAACATGGCAAAAACCGAAAGTACCCGTCATTTGGAAGATTTTTTGGACCAAAAAAATACCATGGTATGCCGTTAGCATACAAACATTTTTGAGATAGACAGTTTTTTGATAAGTTGTCCAGGAACTGAGATAAAATTAATGTTTGTTTTTGCATGACCCAGGTTTCCCCGACAACCGGTGAATAAATTTTCAAAATTTTAGAGCCAAAATGTTTCTTAAGTGATAGGTAATTGATGATACAAAATTAATACAATTTCAAGGTATGTCAAATTTCGGCAGCCGCTTTTGAAAAAACGAACTCCGCAGGAAAAAACCGGCTGAAACACTCTTCTTGGCGGATGTGGACCCGGTCTAAAGTCTTCGTCTGACATAGAGCTTCGATCGGTACGGGAATTTCCCGACTTTCCCGATCGGTACGGGAAACGGTACGGTACGGGAAAGGAAATTTTCTTCCCGAAACTTCGGTACGGGAAACTGTACGGTACGGAAAAAACATTTTCCCGACGGTCGGAAAATTTGGTTTTCCCGGGAATTCCCGGGAAAAATTTGAGTGCTAGTATATTTATAACTGTTTGAAAGCTTTCCTTAGGGAAATATAAGAAGCGCAAGAAAATTAAAAATTAAATATGTGTACGTTTTTACCGGTTAATGTCCTTTTTTAATATTTTTGGACAACTGATTGACATTGTGTGATGTATTTTAACGATTTAAGGGACAAGACCAAGGGGAAAGTCAACGTCAGCGTTTGAATCCACGTAAACTTTTGGAAGAATAGGTATGCTATGCTACTACTAATGGACTGACAAATTACTTATTTGGCAAATTTTAGCACTATTTTAACTTCATTGAATGAATTTTAAATTAAACACTTTAATTTTTAAAAATTCGCAAAACCAAATAAATATCAGATGTAAAGTAAGATTTCTGACAAAACTGAGGAGCACCCGAGATATCCATCAAAGCAATTTTCACGTTTTGCAAATTAAACGATCTTCTAACTTGAGCTCAACAATGACCATTCACGTGACGAGGAGTGATAACCTTGTGTCAAAAAACATCACGTTAGTTTTTGATTTAACAATTTGGATTTGTAAGAAAATTAAAAGGAATTAGTTCAGTAGTCGTTAAATAATTTACTGAAGTAAAATTAAAGATTCAATTTTTAAGAAACGACTAATTGTGACGACTGAGGGAATGTTATGATGGATTTTTATGTAGGTATTTAATAAATGGGTAAGATGTACTCGCGGCTGTGAGAGACTAATGTTGTAGTAAGTCGAAGTTAATCTTGGATTATTTATTTAATTTGACTTTTGATATTAATTTCCAGCTATATTATTACACTCAAAAATAATAAAGAAAGGAAACAATTTGAAAGGGATTTGTTGCCAAATATAAATTTAGCAGTTTCTCTCTCTGGAGTGTATTGGTAAGTGTTTTGTGTGTTTTAACTGGTTTATATATACCTATTATGTGCGACGTAAATTATAGTTAGATCCGTATTAAGGAAAATTAATATTTGTATGATTAAATCGATTCTTACTTAGCTAATATTTTTTAAAAGGAAAAACAAGGAAAAAAATACTTTAATTCTTACATCGCCTGATGTTTCTTTGTGCTGCGTCTCTTAAAATTATTAAGACATATTACGTTAATTGTATTTTCTAACATATTTAAACTACACGAATTGAATCATGATGACTATTAAACATCGACGTGGATTTAAAATAACAAAATTTATCTCTTCCTTTAATTCTAATTTTTAGCTTACATTATTAATTTACTTAACTGAGCGAAGGACAACAGTACAAATAAGCAACAGAACAGGATCTAAAATTAAAACTCAGCTTTTACCTACACAGCATAAAATAAATCAGTTTATGTAGATTTGATCCTGTGCCTTCTTTATGCTGATGTATACTTATCTCCTTCTCGCTCGCTTATCAGTAAATGAATGAAGCCGCGTTCATACATTCAGCCGCATCACACTGATATTGCGTTTACTCAATTAATTACATCTAATTATATTTAATTAACAGCTAATTATCAACTAATTAAAAACTAATAAATTATAAAAATATTACACGTTGTGAAAGCTAGAATTATTCAAATGATTCATAAATTTATAAAATGATGAGAAATACTGATGACTGACTACTGACGAAGGAGTTGCATGGAGAATGTAAAGACTAAATGTAATTACGATGGCTGGCCCATGCCGTTGCCACTGTCACGTATGTACCTACCTAGTTAATTGCCTACTGACTTGTGACTGCGACTCAAAACTCAAAAATATGAAATAAATTCAAATAAATAACATGAGAAACTGAGGCAATTCGTTAATTGATCTGTGACGTGCAAACCTGCACTTTAATTACACATTTAAACTGCCAAAAGGGCAAAAACAAACGATCACAAAATGACATACAGATACTTCAAAAATGAAAGTCACAAAAGCTTGTACATAAAATAATAATCACTCTTAAAAGGCTGAATCCGATATGGATTCCCGTCAAAATGGCAGCAAAAACACGTATTTTAAGATTTAATCACTTTGCCATAGATGTACAATTAAATAAATTGAAATAAAACATAAAAACAATATCGAGACAAATCAACAATCAGATTACAAATTAATTTCATGACATTTAAATTCGTTACTACGTAAGACATGAGCCGCACGCTCAGAATCAACTAAACAGAAAAATGATTCACCACTGGCAACTAAAGCAACGATAAAATACCCGAAAAACTCCTTAAAAACCAGTTTGACTCCTCAAAAACCCTAAAATGACGATGATTTCTGAAACTCCCTTCCAGGATGAACTACACTCAACAATACGAGTCCCGTGGACTCCAAAATCAGTCAGAAAAACTAAACTTCTCAAAATTATGAGTCCTGGTGACTCAAAAAGATTCAAATATCCCTTAACTAACGATGATTTCCAAAAACTCGCTTTCAATCTTCACTTTACTCAAATAATGAGTCCTGGCGACTAAAAAAACCAAAATCTATCGATTTAACTGCACAAAAACTCCTACACTTAAAATAAAATACGAAAAAAAAAACGAAAATCCTAAATCTCAACGGCAGATCAGATGCCACTTTCCGAGATGTTCCTCGCCCTGAAGTCAAAAATTAAGTTCCTGAACTCGAAAATGGAAGCCACGGACAAGCCTAAAAACTCATACCCTCGTCCGCCCTCCGACCACGTCAACGTTTATCTTTTTAATCCCTATTCAAAATAACACAAACTTAAAGACGGCCATGCCACCGTCACTCTCAACTTAACTACCTACACTTTAAAAGTTAGACACAAAAGGGTCATTCCAATATATTTTCATTGCTTTACATTTTTACATGACCTCAATAAAATCGTTAATCCGTTTAATACAAAAATAAATAAAATATAAATAATATTTAAATAATAATTTCTTCTGTCTTCGATGGCTTGACCGTTGACAGTGGAACTGGAAGCATTTACAATCGAGTGGTGGAGGGGAAATTATGGGTGCAGCTTATGCAGAGTGGCTGGGACTGCTGGTGATACTGGCGCTGGACTGACGGGAAGAAATGAGTCTTTTGTCCCAACGAAGTCACGAATAATTTGGAGGGCAGCTGATGACGCGGCAGGATGCAATAATTATGTTGACTGGCAGTACGTAGGGTTTCTGCGGCCTCACTTCACTCCCTTCTAGCTGTGCAGCGTCCTCGGAAACGGAAAAATTGAAGCATAATAAAGTAAACAAACTGCAAAACCCTAAGAAATACAGTATAAATATTATGACACAATGAGTTCTACATAATTCCTTTATCACATTAATTTACGCCCTTCATTTACAATTAATTTATACATCATTTATGAATCATTTTCTCAAACACATCTAACATTCTCATCATTAAGGGATTTCAAACGGGATCAGACTTTTTGGCCATCTTTGTGGCAAGGTTTTTGGTCGTGATCGTTACGCTTTTTAAACGACTTTTGTAGGGTTTAACACGGCCATAACCATGCATGTCGGGAGGTTGACGATCACGGGATGGGTTTCGGGGTGGAACTGGTGCAGCTGCAGGTGTTGCCGCAGGAGCCACAGGGGGTCGTACTATGGGTTTGGGTGGGATGAGCTCGGCAATGACATTGGGTTGCGGGTTTCCAATGGCATTGTCTGCTCCTTCAGGGGGTAAAATTATAGGTACATCACTATTTACAAAACATTATGCATATGTACATTTATCACCGGGACGTCATCATTTCTATTTACGTCATTATTCAAATTAACATCATCATTTACATTTACGTCACTAAATAGGGGAATGCCATCATTAATTAGTATTTGGTCATCAACGTCACTTGCGGTATTCGTAGAACCACCGTGACGATGGCCTTCATCATTGTCACTGTTATTACAAGACTCAAAAGTATTCTCCTGAGACTCAGATTCTAACGATTCGGCTCGTCCGGCTACATTTGTATGACCAAGAAAACTAGGAGAACCAACAAGGTCAATCGATGCAGAGGGAATAAAGGGTCGTGAATTTATGACTTCCGGAGTTTGAAAATAATTATGAAACTTTAAAGCACGACTCGGATTTAGTATAGGGTTTGGAACGTGTGACGCAGAAGGTTCATTTAGCAAAGGAATCTGAAAATTATTTATTACTAGAGAGTCAATTACGGGGACTGGGGTAGCAGCAATTATGTTAATTTCTGGTCTTGCATGAATAAAATAGGGTTCAGACGGAGTTTTCGAGACTTCAGGATTTGGAAGAACATAAGGACCAGGGGCAGAATCAACTGCATTTCCTGCCTCAGTCCATTTGCTTTTTCAACAATATTATCATCAAGATCAAAAGACAAATAATATTTATGAGGGTTCGAACTACGGCTATGAACATAAAAAGGACCTTCCCAATTGACATTGAATTTGGCTGTTGCGCCAACTTTACGAGTATAGTTTCGCCTTCACACTCTGTCACAAATTTGAAAATTACGTACAGGATGGGATTTGTCGAACTTCAGCTTTGTTTTAAGCTGACGTAAACAAGAAAGTGCATGCATCTCACGTCTGACCCCTCCAACCTGGTCCATTTGTTCTGACCGATCAGGGATTTTAGACGTGACAATGGGGAAAAACTCGTTACCAGGTCTTTGTAGAGTGTAGGCAAACAGAGCAAAATGCGGTGCTGTGTTTAACCCACTATGCACCTCTAACGTATATGCCCATTGCACCTGTGGTAAAAGTAAATCCCACTCTAGACTACTCGTACTATTATGTTTCTTTAGAATATTAGCATACGTAGCATTGACTCGCTCAATATAAGTACAACAAGATAAACAGACGTAACAATAAATTCGATTTCAATTAGTTTACAAAATTCATGCATTTCGATAGAATTAAAACAAGATGCGTTGTCAATGCATATGATTTTTATATGGTGATGCCTTAAAATAGTTTCTAAAGACCTCCTTTGTACTCGTAGTTTTACATGCAAAAAGTTCAAGGTACCTAGTACACTGGTCAATCACAGCAAATATTTGCATATTACAACGACTCGTCTTATTTAGAGGACCCAGGAAATCTATGGAAACTGTTTGAAAAGAAATTTTAGGGGCAATAATACTTTGCATTGGCCCAGTTTTAAGGTTTTTAGGTACGTTTAACTGTTGTCAAGGAATACATGCCAAACAATGAGTAACACAATCTAGATACATAGTTTCTCACCCATAGTTTCCTTTAAATGCTGCATATATCTTTTTATGGAGAGTCGAGGCAGATACGAAACCGCACAGTCGCATCCCACTGATACTCTGCACAAAATCACAAATTTAACGTACACAGACAGTGCCGACCAACTACAAAGTTACACGGTCAGAAAGCTTACACTCGACTCTCTCCACAAAGCACCACAAGTGGAAAACAAAAATCAAGCTTAGCCTAAAAATCTACGATAAAACCACTCGAAAATTACTTAGAAAAAGTGCACACTCAGCGTTAGCAAGAACATCCAACTCATCTCATGAAGAGAGTTACCAGCATTCCTCCGCTGGCAGCAAATCCACCCAATCCACCCACCGCACCGCTCACTCCTCTACGTTCCACCACACACAAACAGGACCGATCAGCTAGTTCCTCCGCTCAGTCGTCGCCTACCAAACAGCCTGCCACCAAAATCCACCTCACGGAGCAACAAGTCCTTGCAGCCACATTAACCAGATCTCAACAACAGCAATCCCTAGCACGGAAAAATCTGTTTTTGGCCTCCTCATCCTCCTCTCTCCCTACACTCGCAATGGACCAGCTTCTGCTACAACTCAATGAACAACAACAAACCTCCGAAAGGAACATCCTCAACCAACTCAACGCACGGTGCGACGCGATTGAAACATCATTATGCAAACCAGTGACGAAGGTACAAAATAAAGTGGAAAAATTAGACAAAACAGTGGAATGGACGGCTAAACAACTACTACGAAAAACCCTCATGATTTTCAACGTTCCGGAGCCCAAACCAGAAGCTCCTACAGATACCTACACCACTGTGCTTCGCACACTTTCCGCCATCGGCATCACCAGCCCAGACATCGACTCGGCAAAGAGAATGGGACGATTTAAAAAAGATGAACCGCGAAGAATAGAACTGAATCTTGTCAGAGAAACCGAAACCCACCAAATCCTCAAAGCCAAAAAGAAACTACAAGACAACCCGGCAACCCAGACTATCTCCATCAGCAAAGCCCGTACCATGGAGGAATCACGCCAACGCACCATTCTCAACCAGGCAGCCAAAGAAATGCAGAAAACCCAACCCAACTTGAAATACCGAATTATCAACTCTACAATCCACACTACTCTTGGAGATACCCAAAAAGAATTCTACATCAACCGGAACGATGAAGTGAAGGAAAAACTGAACCGGCCCTTTCGTTCCCGACAACCATCTCAAGCACAACCCATGCAATCGTAATCCAGACCAGCTCCATCATCATTACAACCAGATAAGTCCAACTCTTATAATTTCCCCTGTAAATCATTCTACAAGTCCACATACTGTTACCCCCTGTAAACACCCCATTAGTGCCGTAAGTACCTATAACCATAATAATTATAATGTACGTAATTCCCACTTACCTGCTGCTATAGTGAATACAACTTACACGCTTGGAAATCATAATACCCACAACAAGGTGCACCATACATCCGTCCTTCGAAGGTTGAGCTCTCGAACTGACCCCAAAACCTCCCCTGCTGTCCCCTCGCATAATGTAACTGTTATGCAATGGAACATCAGGGGGATTCAGACAATTTTAAATTTAGATACTATCGATTTGCATCGGCCAGAACGTTTCAGGTTAAGTCGACTCAAATGTACAGTTCTTTATGATTTGCAAAATGTTAGGTACTTATATTACAAAGAATAATCGGAGCTATCTGAAAATCTGTACATGACGATTCTACGTTGACTATATCTAAAGATATTGCCAATTAAAGTTT
>JAQFZC010008173.1:0-10419 GCA_034695205.1 Dicyrtoma fusca | reverse complement strand
GGATGGTTAATTGTAAAGTCAGATTTAAGACACCCTTTGTAGCCATTAGTCAAAATAATTCCTATTATGGTCCAAAGTAGCAAAAGTCTAGTACACGTAAGATTTATGGCATGGACCTTTATTTTAAAAAAAATCAATTCGAGATTTAATTGTTCTATAAGAACAGCCAAAATGATCAACCAGCTTGATAGAAACTCGTGGAAAAATGAAAAAATATTAATCATTCTAAAATTCCGGCCACCTGAATGAGCACAAACAGTAATGATCGTGGATAGAATCGTTCCTGCTCCAAAGACTGAAACCCAAATGGTGATATCGAATGGAGTTGTAAAGATTTTGAAGGAGGTTTTATTCTTTCGTGCGTTCTCCGACGTCACAAATGTGTACAGACTTGTATGACCCACAGGGTAAAATGTGTACCCATTAAAAGTGTGGTCCTCGGAATTAAAGTATTGCTCACAAGGTACAGCAACGCAATTTAGTATTTTTGGACCAAGCCCATAGTTGGCTTCACGTGAGGAATTCAAGCTCAAAGTTAAGAATTTAAATGTAGCTTGCCAAATAGAATTTGGATTAAATCTGTTGAAGGGAGATCCATTTTTGATTTTATTAATGCCTCGAATGCCATCGTAGTTTAACTGGTGGCTGGTCCAAGCGAAATTCTTTCCAAAGTCAACAACAACTGTCTCGTAATGATCCATTGCCTCCGTGAAGCAGTGTACTATTTCCATGTAGACACATTTATAAAAACCCACTGGCATTTTGTCAAATCTGGTAGAGACAAAATAGCCAAAATAACGGGTTTTAGGCTCTATTTGTGCATACTGGAAGGTATATTGTGATATTTGATGAATTTTGAAGGAGTCGTTCTCTTGGTAAAATAACTTGACCACAATTGGCAAATGACTTTCAGGAAGTCCAGCCAGCATTGCAATTATATTCTGAATACTGATATACTCGTGTGAAGCCAAACATTTTTGGTTGCAAATCGTAAGGAAATAATTTGGGTAGATTTTCATATTCATTATTGATAGCAAATTCGCCCTGCTTGCAGTAACATTATTTTTAACTTTGGGTTGGTCACAAAGATGAACCAAAATGATAGCAGAGTGACACTGGATGACGCCATTGCTTTTGAAAATCTGGTGGTGGGTCACGTTCCACTTTTCACTGGGCAGCTCTTTAATACTTTTCGACAAAACAGTGGGTGCGGTCAACTGTTTGGGATCGAACGGTTCGCCGTCTGCAAAGATGTGAAAGAAGCAGCTGCTCAAGTACTTGCTGTTCAGTATGGGCGTCAGATCCATGGGTCTCTCAGGTTGTGTAAAAATTGGGCTCGAAGTTGACTTTAAAGCACAACAAATCAAGACAGTGGCGGTAAATTGAAATACAAACTTTAAAGAGTTCATCATTATTATTATTAAATGAATTGAGAGGTTCAAGATACGTTTTTAAGAAGGAACGGCATCTACACAGTTTACTTTATTTTGCAAGCTCAAAGTTGGAAACTGTTACTGTTTAGTACTCCACATTTGAACTGCCTGCGTCTGTCATTCTTTGCGTTTGCAGTGAGACTTTCCTCCTGGCATGTGACAAGTCAGTCTCAAATACATGTTCTGAAGCTTTCTATTACAATTAAATTGTAGACAACTTCATTTTGTCAAGGTTGGCTATCAGAAATTGAATGGGTTTTTATAAAAAGTGTAAAGAATTGTAAAGCATTCTTACCAAAGTATTGTGTACACATACTTCAATATTGAAGAGGAACCTCCAGTAATCTACTTCAAAACTAGTCTCACAAAGAAACAGCTTGACACGGTAAATCTGGAACGAGCCAAACATCTTTTAAACACCTTCTACAGACTATGTATTTCATACTACTTGGATTGCAAAGTGCGCCTGGGGTTTAGTGTATTCGATGAAATTATAGTTTAGTCAAAAGCTTAGTTAAAATTTGGAAACTGTCGCATTCTTTCTAAAGACGCATATTATCAACTATTGTAATTTTAGAAGCGTATAAAACTACGTTTTGCACTTTTTAGAAATGCATAAAGTCAGGTTTTAATAATTTGTTATGTCACGTTTTGTGCCATTTAAAAATGTTGAAAACAAATATATTATACAAAATGACGCTTTTCTGTTTATAAAATGTGCAAACTGGTGTTATGTGCTATATCAATTCATAGATGTTAAATGATTTATCAATATGGTACGTAATGAATTTAAAAAAAAAACATTTTTTGGGTCCGTTTGGCCTATTCCAGATTTAGCTTGCCAAACCGTTTCCTCGTAAGAAGTAATTGAATTGAAAGAATAAATGAAGAAATGGAGCCTTATAGACTATTACTGAAATAGATGCCGAGTGCTTCTGCTTAATAAATTAACGTTTCTCTGAAGGAACTCTCTGAATAAATTGCATGACAATTGCATCATGAAAGCTACTTTACTTCGTATACAAATTTTTAGTGTCCTCACTATAAAGCACTACATTTATATTGAATTGAATTGAATTGACACGAATGCATATCACTCAACGAACATTTTTGAGAAAAGAATAAACCGCTAAACTAATCGCTTAAATAATTAATTATACTCGTAAAATAGTTTTTCTGGGACAAAATAATTTTTTACTCTAAATAGTATGAACAATTCTGTATTTTTACTTTTAACATGATCTTCTCATGATGCATTTTAACTTGGGTCGCCATTTTAAGATAAAAACCGAAAACTCCGAATTTCGGTCCGTTTTATTTCCCATTTCTCTTTCATCAATTTAAATTCTCTAAAACATTTAGCTTATAACCGCCAAAACAAAATCAAGCTTTAAACTATTCGATACTAGGAAACCACAGCAGGTGAAAAAATGATTGCAAATCTGTTTATTTTACGAACGTATTGAAGAGTTTGAAACGGTGAAAACAAGAAATTACCACTTTAAAAAGGCTCAAAACTTAAAACCAACATTTTCAAAAAGGTCCGAACTGCAAATTAACATTTTTGAAAACATTCTGAACTAGTCGTCTATACAAGAAAGTCAAACCCAGAGTTGAACAAATTGACATTTTCAAAAAGGGCAAAACGGAAAAATTAATGATTTCAAAAAATTCAAACCTCGAGATTAGCACTTTCAAAAATATTTAAAACTTGTGAGTACCACATTCAAAACGGTCAAAGCTAGAAATAAACAGTTTGAAAAAGTTTTAAAACTGGATAAATTACCGAAAAGGATGAGAAATTAGCTGAAATTATTACAGAATACTTGTCCCAAATATCAAATCTTTGACGGTCAATTGAAACGAAGAGTGAAGAATTTATACCAACATTTTAATTTTGAAAGCATTTACTCTTTTGCAATTATTAGCTGGCAAGCAAAAAACAAATTAACTGCAAAATCATTTACAATGCAAGCGTAATTTAATAAACCTGTTTAAACCATTTAAGGAAAATTTAATATAGGTACTACATAATTCAATAATAATAATAATAATAATAATACCCTTTGGAGCCTCCAGTCACTTTCTTATTAAACAAAGATAAAAACCTTGCCTGAAACTTTAGGATGCGGTTCTGCTTTGTGTTGAAGAAGTAATTTATGGACTGCCAGGACAACCTGATAGGTCCTATTTTAAAACATATTAGAAGTAGGACCCCAGTATTGTCCAACGCGTCTACTGTAACCTTTGCTTTTTTTTATTATTTTTTTTTATTTTTACTTTCTACAATTTAAAGCAACTATTTCAGTGACCATGTTCAGGCCCTCCCGTTAGTCGACTTTTTAGAGTTATGAAGATACGTTTTAGTACAGAAGTGTTATTTAAATAAAAATAAAATGATTAATAAAAAAAAGCCAAACAATCCGTTTAAGGCAATCTTTCGTCGATACTCCATCCAGCAATTTATAAATAATAATAATAATTTATTCATTGTTACGAGCGATTTAACCGCAGTTCATACACTCGGTGGGGTTAACCCACAATTCCGAATTACAGATATATATAATAAAAAGAAAGAAAATAATGTGCGATCCTTGGTTCAGACGCTCTGCGATTCAATTTAAGTTAGATTGAAACATAGTTACATACAATTTCAATTTAGAATTACATTGTTTTAATTATTTCAGTTTGGTCTATTAGTTTACTGTTTGTTTTGAATTGAGTTCCTTCTTTTGGAGAGTTTGGAAGCATTCTTTCTAATGTTGAGGTCTTCAGAGGCAGTAATTGGACGTGTGGCAGTGTCAAATATCGGGTAGTGTCTTGTTGCTGCTGTTGATGGTTTCCTCCAATTAGCGTCGGTTTGTGCTGTTTGCCAATTTTCTATCAGATTCAGTTCTTTTCTTCTGGCTTCTCGTTCTTCAAATTTCTTTAAGCACATTTCAGCTGAAAGATTTGGATTAATGTATATTGGTTTGCCGTTACGTTTCCGCAGAGCAGCCTTCCTGTTTAGAACCAGTTCTCGGTCACTAGTTTTCGTAAACTTCACTAATATTTTTCTGTTCTTACTGCTCTCTGGCTTTCCTATTCTACGGACGGTGTCAATTGTAACTTCAGTTTTCAACTCGGCATTAATAATTTCCTTTACTGTTGATATTAGATCATCCGGTGTTTCTTAGTTATGCTCATCAACGCCACTTACAATAATATTGTGCTTCTTTTCAAAGGCAGTTGCTCGATGGCAATCAGTTTTACATTGTTTCAGTTTTTGAGTTAGTTCTTCGTTTTGCTCCTTAAGTCTGTCCAGATCTGACTTTAGCGATTCAACTGTTTTCGTAAGCGTAAACTGCTTTTGGATTTGTGCTTCAAACATTTGCTTCAGCTTCTGTAAAGTATCTTTTTGTTCCTTTTGAAATGTGATTGTTTCTTTATCTAATTTGTCCCTTTCGTCCATCCTTGTAAGAACAGTCGACTGATATTCACCAAGTTGTTTTAAGATTACTTGTTCCATGTTCCCTGGTAGTATGTTAAATTAGTGTATGTATATCTGAAGCCCGTTATTTAAAGATTCCAGTTTAAATTTATGTTTTGGAAGCTCAGTTCCCTGTCAAGCTCGGGCAGATATTTCTAGCGTTGTTTTAGTATGTATACAGTGTTGTACCGTGCTAGTCCATGCAGTGAAAATTCAGAATTCTACAGTACTTAATATTTTTCGTATTTCTGCTCCGTTTTCCGTAATTCGACGCTTGAACTGGGCGGTACACTTTTGTTTCAAAATGTTGTGGTAATTAAGTTGTTTGGGATATCTTTTTCGGTCCGGATGTTTTAATTTTGATTTTGAATTATTTTCTGAATTAAAGGGAATATGTTTTCGAATCAGCGCGCCAACCAAGGATCCCAACAATTTATCCTTGGTTTCATGCCTCCATTATTACCGGTTTTTAATTTACGATGAATTAAAGGCCCATATTTGATATTTATTTTATTATTATTTGAAAATTTTGATAAATTGAAACTGAAATAGCCAAACAGATGCCCCAATGGATACATTAAGAGATGAGTAGTAAAGTCGTTGTTTTCTCAAAAATGATGGACAAGATGGATAACTTCATTCCCCGATCAGCATAGAAGAAGCTACCGATGAGAACTCGTATGGGTCTTGCTGACTTGAGAAATCTTTTAAACCATGGGAGCGTACTCATTATCTTCCATGAGGATAAAACATCCGAAGAGACTTCGTAGACCTCCCCCATCAAACTCCAGTAATTGACCACTACGAAGGTGATAAAGACTGCTACAGCACCCTGGTGAATTGATCTTGAACCCTCCAGTTTGACGGAACCGTAATATCCCATACAACTCCCGCAAACGCAAATCAGTTCCGTCAAAACAATAGCCGTGCTCCAGATGCTGTTTGTGTGACCTTGAAGGACGTCCAGTCGACGAATGTCTTCAAAAAACCGCTCAGCGTTTTTGTTTCCACCTCGGTTTGCAAATGCCCGTTTATGTAGAAACTTCCGGCAACTAGCAATATTAACAGTCACAATGAACATTAAGATGTTTTAAATACAATCTTTTGACGTCGTTCTATCTAACGGACCTCCTGCAATCGTTCAAGAAATTGAAGGATTACTTTTATTCACACCTTTAAACTTGCCTCGTGGTTTTCATAATATTTGTAATGCTCGTAAGATATCCAGCAATCGTAATAAGCAAGAAGGAAATTGTAACCCATTGTTGAACCCAAATGTACTCATGAAAAATGACAAAAGGCGTCAATTCCCGTGAAGTCATAGACCCTGCATCTCGTAGCAAGGAAGTTATGAAGAATGGCGCCATAGGTCCAGCAAAGCAAGACAGCGTGTCCAACGAAAATATTATTACAGCCGTTATGAGTACAGTTCATATTGTCTTGGCAGTGTTTCAGATTATGATTATTCTCGCCTATTTCCCCATTTTTAGTTTGAACTGCTATTCCTTGTAATTCTGTGACCAACAAAGTGATTATATATATTGCCAGTACTCTCACATAAATGTGTAATGAATGTCTACTACTATAGAAATGTACACAAATTGCCCAAACATGTAATTATTTGTAATTTAGTTACTTTGATACGCCCGGCATAGCCCATAAAATTGTTACTCCATATGTGATGCTGTTCATAATGTTGAAATATACTCCACTAAATGGCAGGCACAACGGAGTACGAGCAGAAAACGTAGAGTTCCGAGGTCTATGGCTTTTGTTGGGGAGTCCGTAATGAAGACCAATTGAATCCATGGACGGAGGACAAAGATCAAGTAGACGTTGTCAATGATGTGAATTGCCCACAAAATTCGGCGATTTTGGTTATTACTTAATATTGCTTGGCCCGTTTTGTATCCCATTCGAAGGGAATCGATCTGACATAAGTTACAAACAGAATTGCTTTAATTATGAAACTCAGGTAGTTTTTACTCAACATTTTAGAACATCGGCGCCCTCCTACCTTCTGGTGATTTTTCAGTTCGACGCAATTAAGTGGTGTATGAACCAACAGAGAATGTATTTCGAAATTAGACGAAACATTCATATTATGCTTGTTTGACCTTGAAGCGTCGAACGACCTTTTGCTACAATTTGTTAATTAAAAGCAATTTAGAATGTTTTTTATTGGATAATTTACGGTTCAATTACGCAACGCTCGGTTGTTCGGGAATTCAGTATTTTAAACAATAGTAAAACTGAAGGCTTCTGTTTATACTGAACACACTTGACGGACACTTTCGTTGCGGCAATCGGCTGCCCGTGTGCAAAATGATTGCCTTTTTATTCACTATTTGGCAAGTCCAATAATTTATTTTTTCTTGAATCAGTAGTTAGTCGTTATTTCTTAATTGTCTCATTATTATCGACTTAGCATATTTAGGATAATTGAAAGAAAGTTCAGGCAGTAGCGGTTTGTTGTATGAACGCTGTATTATTAAATATTATGAAATGGGACACTAATAATATAAGAAAATTTCTAGATTATAATAATTATTAATCACGCATGAAGGCGCTTGTCATTTGGTTTGGCCAAAATACAGTTAACTTAATTGACAGTCAATATTTCCGATACGAGCCTATAGTTGGGAATTAAGAGAAGTTGGAACACATATATACAGATACCTAAGTGTATCTATCTGCGTACCAACTTTTATTATTGTTATGCTGGGTATCAATTTCTCAATCATACTTTTGTGAAGGACAGAGCCTATGAGAGGGGAAGGAGCGTCAGGCACAGGGAAAGCGGGAGAGTGCCTGGTTGGAGAAGGGGCTGTTGCGTAGTAAGAGAGAAACAAAAGTGAATACAGATGAAGCGGGAATGACTTAAAGCCAATATTTAACTGCGGAGAAATTATTGCCCCCATACGCTTATTTCTTGTAACTTTCTACAAGTGTTAATTTATTTAAAGACAATCAATCCAGTGGCAATCTTAGACACGACCAATTCAATGAATATTGGCGTTGAAGTTTTCTCCATGAAACCAAATCTACCAATCTTTATTCCATTGCATGGGATTCATCGAAGTAGTTTTAGAACATAAAGAGCTTCTGGATCGCGTTTAAAAAACATTTTCTCCCCCAGCGCACCCCGTTCAGATATTCCAGTCGTGGCCCAAGGATTTCTTCAAATGGATTCCGCGAAAAACAAAAGCTTGCTTGGTTGTACAAAAGACTAGCACCCTGGATTTCGCACTGAGCTCCGCATTCTTGGGAAATGAGTACTTTGATCTTCCTAAGTTACTCCGGAATCTTAAAGGCTTTCTCGTAACTCACACAGTAAAGCAGAACACAACAAATTCCAATAAAACTATTAAAAATGGCTGAAAATGGTACTTGCTCAATGAATTGGATAGCAACGAACAATCCACAAATGGACATTGAGATGCAAAAAGTTTTAAAAGAAAACACAGTTGTGGAACAGCAATGATTAAAACAGAATGATTTGAAGTGCCATTTATTTGAGAAACAAAACCATGTTCAGTTTTTTAAACGTACTTTCTAAGATGTGCAAATGAAAATAGAGGCTAATAATGTAAGTTTTTGAGGTCAAATACATTGTCAGGAGACATTCAAAAACGCAAAAGAATAAATAAAGAGCTCTCGCTTTGTACTTTTGGGGTAGAAGGTGGAAAATGACATATGTCCTCTCCGGATCACTCAAAACATTGTATGTACTTGCAAATATGTCTCAAAACATATAAAACTGGTAGAAAGGTTAACAGCAATTGTTGCTTTGAACATTTAAGGCATTTGCAGATTATATTTCTTTTCGAATGTTCAGGGTTTCTGTGAACTTCATTCCAGACGATACATCACTCATTGGTAAACTGCTGGCCAGATATTTCTTGCTTGATAACATTGACATATCCACACAATTATATAAACAGCACAGAAAAGTGGCCAAAGTTAATATCCTTACTTACCAGATGTAGTGCTGGTAAATGGTTGTAACGAGTTACTGTATCGTTAAGATTTTACAAGTTTACCTCCATATTTTAGGAACATTGTCGCAAATCTATCTTAAATTTTTAATAAAATCTCTGTGCTACATCAGTGTAATTACTTTTACTAACATAGTTCCCTGTGACATTCAGACTTGTTAAGTGTTGAATCCATAACGTCGAAGCGTATTCGAGATTACTACGTACATACATACATTTTGTAAATGGATAGTAATGGAGCCATAGTGAAACCACATTGCATTAGCTTCCTAGCTATATACAATATTTCGAGTGTCTTTCGTACAACAGTGTTAACTTGGGATTCCCAATTGAATGAATGAATATATTCTTCTGGTTGATATGCGGCCATTGGCGTTACAACTCTGTTGTTTACAAAATGTCTTGGTATATTAATTGCTAATTGTAGTGTATAGTGTTTAAAAATACTTACAGTGACTATCAATGATCTTTGGTATACATTTTACAAACCAGTAAAAAATAAATAAAAATTGGTAAGTACAGATTAATAATTGTCACTTTGTTTTGTCTATTTGCTTCAGTCTGTCGGAATCTCGATTTGGCATTTCGTTAATTTGTACACCTATTTTGCATTAGCGACTATCTTCAACTTGATACTATTAATACATATTTCAGAATTAGAAAAATATTGTCGGAAAACTGTTATTAGTCGGACAGTTGAACAATCCAGTGCAACAGTCATATAGTCAGCATTTGAAATGGAATCGATTATGCATAATCAGTTCGATTGCCATTAATTAAATAATAGTGTGTATCATAGCAATTGTGTATAAATATGTAGCTTATTGTACAAAAATTAACATTGGAAAAATCTATCAAAACTAAAGTCAAGTACTATTTTTGGGTCTAATTAAACTGTAAAGTGTTAGTCCTATGTATTTACAACAAAAATTGGATGAAATAAAGAAACCTCCGTGAATAATATTAATAATATGTAATACGATTTTCAGAACTATCAAAACTAAACTATTTTTTAAAAACATCTAAAATTAGACAAACGACCTCAATTTACAAAGTTTCAATAAAAAGAACTTGCAAAAATAGGACTCTCAGAATTTTGTAATAAGTGGGTGAGAAACTAACAAAAGACGCAGGCTTAATTATTTTGGTCATATTTAATTGTGTAACATTATACTATTTTTATTATGTCCCAGCTCGCAGAAGTCGACTTGGCTATTCCGTAAACCCGTCTTAAAATCGGCTTGGATTTGAAGACCAATTTACGCCAACTATTAGACGACTAAGTCGACTTTTTGGTTTCAAATCACATGATTCCTAAAAGTCGTCTTAAAGTCCCCTACACTAGAATAATTCTCCAGTCATGCGCAAAGACTATTCTGTAATCAGGACTTTTTATGTCCACTTTTTGATTTAGACCACGTGAGATCTAACAGTCGTCTTAAAGTTCCCTTCATTGGACTTATTCTTTAGTCATGCGCACGAACTATTCCATAATCACGACTTCCTCTGTCCACTTTTT
>JAQFZC010008172.1:0-10419 GCA_034695205.1 Dicyrtoma fusca | reverse complement strand
GAACATGGGTACGGATGATTCAACCCAAAATAGGTGAGTACAACGAAATCATTATATTATTCTGCCATTAGTTTAAAGTTCAACTAGGTATTTCTTTACGCAACATAACTGTCTAGTCAGTATTTTGCAGTATCCGATGTATGGATAAATGGATGTTCCTGAAACATTTTGAACTGAATTAATACCCAATGCATTAAAAAATTTTAAATGATTTTGAATTTTGTAACAGTAATCATAGAAGAAGCTGCCGAAGTGCTGGAGTCCCACATCGTAACTTCTATTACTGAGTATTGCCAGCATCTCATTTTAATTGGTACGTCAGTAGCTACTAAATAACATATAAGAATTTATTCTCACGTTTCTTGTGTCCAGTGAGTCGTTTGAATTCTGTTTTGCTTTTCTGAAAGTAAATTGTAAATTAAATCTAAATGAATTTGTAGTTGCCATTACCTATTTATAAATACCTACCTAATTTTAATATTTGTTAAAATGTTTTTGTAATTTTTTGTTGATTAAAGGCGATCACAAACAACTTAAACCTCAAACTAGTGTGTACAAATTATCGAAGGACTACCATTTTGATTTGTCCTTGTTCGAGAGACTGATTAACAATGGAATGAGATGGTGTTGCTTGAAGGTAAGTAGTCCATTTCGAAACGAGTTTGTACAGTACACCACTCACCACTGTAGTAAAGGGTTTAATCTTCTCAGTCGGTCAGTTTAAGTTTGACTTGTAAAACTAAGAATTTTTCCCTGTATATTAGACTCAGCACCGAATGCGCCCCGATATTTGTAAGCTTCTTGTTCCGACTATCTATTCTGAATTGGAGAATCACCCGGATGTGTTGAAATATCCAAATGTAGCGGGATTTGAGAAGAACCTTTTCTTCTTTCACCACCGGGAACATGAAGTTAACGTAAGAAATATAACTGAACTAATTGATAATGAAAATACAAATAGATTTAACATTCAAATTCAATAATTAAAAAAAATATAGATTTCGATTAATTGTCTAAAAGCTTATACATGTTTACAGGATAGGGATACAGTGACAAAATCCAATCGATTCGAAGCACGCTTCATAGTGAAGTTATGTCGCCACATCATTCTGCAAAATTATCAGACCAGTCAAGTTACTATTTTGGTCACATATAACGGGCAGAAGGCACTAGTTGAGCAACTAATGATGGATGAAGGCGAACCGTATAGTGAAGTAAGGGTGGCTACCGTGGATAATTTTCAGGGGGAGGAAAATGACATAATTCTGGTGTCCTTGGTTAGGAGTAATGAAGATAACAATGTGGGATTCTTACACACAGAAAATCGGATTTGCGTTGCTTTGTCCAGAGCAAGGTAATATTACTACTAATGAATTAAACACATTTTATTGATAATACATTTATTAGTTTAAATGACAAACTACCGTGCGCTTACTTGCTTTCAAAACACGGTAAAGCACGTTTAATACATTCAAAAAGCAACGGGAGAATTGTACTCGTATCTTCACTAAAATACGGAGGAAGTGTTGAACATAAATAGCTTTTCTTTTACTATGTATTGAATAATTGAATTCAATATGTTGAACTTTTTACAGTCACCTACGTCAGTCAGTTACTGAAAAGTTTACACCTGTTGTATATGAGTTACTTTGATTTTTATTCTGCATAGTAGTAGTTATTTTTAACTTTTAATTTGAGGTTTAATTTCATTGTTATATTATACCTACGTATAATATTTAATAATCGTAGGATTGGCTTCTACCTAATTGGAAATATGGACTGCCTTCGCAATTCTAAATCCGTCATGTGGTCCAAAATCTACGAAGAGCTCGAGTCACAAAATAGTATTGGAGAGGAACTAGCGCTAAAGTGTCAAATCCATGGGGAAGCCCATAGTGTTTCGAATCCTGTTGACTTTGAAGAGTATGCCCCAGAAGGGGGTTGTAGAAAGAAATGCACTGCAGTTCTCCCATCGTGCTCGCATCACTGTGGGAAATTTTGCCACGTTATAGATCGCGATCACTTGCTTTATAAATGCACTGAATTGGTAACCAAAGTATTACCTTGTGGCCACGAGGAAGAACTTCCTTGCTACTGGTTGTCAGTAGAGGAGGAGGACGATGAGGAGGAGAGAAAATGCATCGAATTGGTACAGAAGACACTGCTGTG
This sequence comes from Dicyrtoma fusca, assembly GCA_034695205.1. NCBI lineage: Eukaryota > Metazoa > Arthropoda > Collembola > Symphypleona > Dicyrtomidae > Dicyrtoma > Dicyrtoma fusca. The sequence goes on along the minus strand of JAQFZC010008172.1, from coordinate 8,250 downwards.
TGGACACACCGGGTCAGTGCCTTGCTACCTCTTTCCTGACGTCAGCTTTTCCAAAAATTGTCAACAGCTAGTTATTATTGAATTCCCGTGTGGTCACGAGCAAGAAGTTGTTTGCCACGAGAGGTTTGACGCTACTGCCTTGGAATGTGATCAAGGTTGTGAAGGACCACTAGAGGCAGATAGCGCGGAAGTTTTCATGTGTACTAAAGTTACGCTCATTCACTCGTCTCGCGGTCGTGGAAAAATGGACATTAAGAATAACAAAGAAAACATTACAAGTATTCATCAAATCGAAATTTCGAATTTGAACTTGTCTTCAGAATCAAGGACGTGCTCTGGATCTGGATGCTCCTTGGAATTTGTATCAGATAATTTGGAGTGGAAGTACATCCTGCAAGATAAGATCCTTTTTTCGTTGACGAATCATTGTACCGTCAAAAATGACAGCACACGAGGGCACCTTAAAGAAATTCAAGTGCCAAATTCTTGTCATACGGATAAGGAAGTCCTTTCCGGTATCAGTGGTTCTGCGTACACATTTTTGGAATTTACACAGTTCCTGGAGAAAAAGTTAACTGAGGGTGACTCTTATACGAACCTAGTAAGCTTGTATGTCATGACCAAATGGCTGTTGGAGGCTGAAGCCAATGTCAATGAAAATTGCCGAAGTTCAGTTTCAAAGGTTCAAACAAGATTTCAACGCCTGAAGTCATCGTCACCACTAGAAGATTCTACAGCCGTCAACGTATATCTTCCTCAACATCGCGATGATTTAATTTCTGAATACAAGTCTGTGTTCGAAGTTTTGATGATGACCGCTTTGCCTCTAACACCCGTTGAAGTGGATAAGTTCGATAGGGAATTTGACCGGTTGAATGACTTAAAGCGCTTATTCATCCGGAGAAATATTAATCAATTCTATTTCTTCCGTGGGACGATTCCCGCTTATAATACAATTAAGGAGCATCTAGTAGGGGCTGGAAGCAAAAGGGGCCAAATGGTTTACGACGATGGAAGGAAGAAGCAGTTTTTGGAGATGCTTAAGGTATGCTTGCTTGTTCATTGATTTTTCTGATTACTTTTAAAGTTGATTTACTTAATTACGGCTTACTAGTTATATTTGTTGATCCTATAAGTGCAAGTGCACGATTGGCACTATGATTTTTAAGAATAATACATGGTCGTATGTTTTTACTGTTTTGCGTAGGAACTGGAAGGTTTAGTCAAGTCAGATTGGGAAATCCCGGAGGAGAACGTTCGTCAAGAAATCGGTGGCAGTTGTATGTCTATGTGCCCTACATGCCTAGAATAGTTCGTATTTTCGTCTTTAAACTAATTCGGTATTTACATTTCATTACGGCTGACTTAATAGTACTGTATACTGTCTAGTAGCTATTAATATCTACGTTGTTTGAGTCGTGTGTTCGTACTTAAAATAAGAACAGGATAATTACTAGGCTCACAGCTATGAATTTTAACTTAGTTATTTTTAAGCAAGCTTTCTTTTACGGGATGAAATGAATTTGACCATGATTTTCACATTACTACATTTTGAGTGACATTTAATATAGTTGTTAGTAGATTAGGCTAATTGTAATTCGTGGCTGGTAGTGATTATAATGTAGACGACCACGTTTAGTTAGTTTAGATGGTTTTGCGTAAATTCGTACTGTTTTTTTCTATTTACTGGAATCCTGATAAAGATCGAAATCTAGTTATTTTTTGTACAAGTAATGAATTGCAGTAACTGATAATTGCAAGAATTAGCATGGCGAGTTTCAATCAGATGGACTGTTAAAGAAACATAGAAAATGAAATGAAAATAAAATTTTCAGACAAGCTGAATTGTTATTTATTGTGAATTATTATACTCTTAGACCACCGTAATATCCTCGTGCGAGTGCAAAATTACAAAGACGTCCATTTTTCGCTAAAAGCAATGCGCATTGTGTCCCAATTAATCCACTAATTTTATTAAACCCACTGTCCCAAGGCCTTCTATATTACAATGCTAACAAATAGTAAATTACCGGGCTTAAGACAAATTACTTGTAGTCAAAAATGGATATGGGCCACTTTGAATGTACCCCGACCGTATTTGACAAGTTGCGTATCGCATAGTGATTCTGCGAATTCTCTAGTGTGTACCTATGGTTATTATTTTGCTTCCCTATATTCCCCGCTTAATAAAAGTGCATTTCAAATACTGTCTAGTGTAAATAACTCCTTCAGAAGCGACCGCAGAAATCGCATTCAGATATTTTCATAAGCAAGCGTAATTTAGGTAGGTAATTACGTTATAGGTAGTGCAATAAAATATTTCCTTGCCTGTACATACTTTTAGTTTTAACCATATAATATGTAGTGGTATGTGTACCAGTGTAGCAATTTACATATATTTTATTACCTATGCTGTTGGTGAGCCCAGTTACGAAAGTACAATTTAATGCAAAAGTATTAAATTAATCGTCAAATTCGAAACAATCACAATTACAGTCAAGAACGTTGCTCGTTTCACTACAAAAACGTTGCTAACCTTTGCACCCATAGCTTCCAGCGTTTTAATTTCGCGTCGTTCAATGCCCACGAATTTATCCGGAAGAAGCCAGGACAGTAAAAACTTTTGTGACCAATCATTAATGCTGCCAACTAGATTACACACCACGTACTCACACATTATTCCAGAGCAAATTAACAGGGGGAACATAACAAATAATAGTGAATGAAAGGAACTGTACAGCATAATAGTCCCGTACAGTCCTAGTGCGTGAACAAAAATAGTGATAAACAGGTTAGAAGGTAACATCATCTGCGAGTAAATGTTGTTGAACATAACATTTAGAATCTGGAGTCCCCTGTAAATCCGTATTGCTTCATTTCTACTAATATTTCGACGTAATCCAAAATTACGCTGTTGCTCTTTACAAGAAAATCGGAGCCATAGTTTTGTACAGTTTGAATGAATTACAATTACCAACAAATAAAATACACCAAGAAAACTAGGACAAAGAAGTCGATTGTACTCGAACAGAAAGTAAAGTGTAATTGTTGCCCATGATTTATATTTGTGAGGAATAAAGTAATGGAGGTAGCGATGATGATCCGGACGAGCAATGCACAAGCAAGCAAAGGGAAATGCAATGAATGGCATTCCGTAGGTCATTACTACAATAATAAGCTCACACATCTTGTTCTTCGGAGGATTTGTGTTCCGAAAGTATTTTTCTGAAAAAAAAACAGGTATAAATTATTGATTTAATTTCAGGACGATTACAGTAAGAACATTTGCAGTTATTTAATCATTAGCCATGATTTACAAACCACTTACTTTGGAACTTTGAATTGAATTTATAGAGCTGGTTTACAAAACACAGAACCTGCTCTCGATCACGAACACTGTTCAAGCTCATGAGAAACAAAATATTTAAGCATATTGTAAATAGCAAGTCAATAGCAATTCTTGCTATATCCTGAACCACTATAGCTTCAATAAGGCTGAACATAAGATTAATTTGAGTAACCAGAAGCACAAGCAAATTTAATATCCACAGAATCAATTTCGATTTGCGTTTTTGAAATATTAATGAGTTGGTTTTTTCGTCCCATAAAAATGGAGCTGCATTGAGCTTGCTCATTAATCTGTAAAGCACTGTAAGAGTCTTTTGTATTAGAGGGCTAAGCATTTTAATGCTCGGATTTTCACATAAAGTTCAATTTTAGTTTGTAAAATGAGACCCACGCAATAAAGTAGATACTTTATTTCAGAAAATGTTTTCTATAAATTGTTTTAACGATCCTAGCTAAAATACAGTAACTTGTCTCCTGAAGGTTAAGACTTTTATGAAGATGATTATGTAGAATTCTATTAGCTTCAGTTCTTAGAGTGATTAAGTGATTATTGATTATCGCTTTCCCTAATATTATTAATTAGGAATTATAAATGTCGTAAAGGAAACAAGCATAAAATAGTAGGTGCTGTCAATTAAACTCTTGATACATAAATACTTCTTTTGTCATCCGGAGTAGATATTTAAAGTTTATTTATTTTCATATATAATTATTGATACTTTAGCTCACGCTACAGCGTTTACCTTTCTCGCTCACTACTATTTACATCTTTAATATTAAATATAGTATCAATTAACGATATTGGAATCGTTTATATATTTTTTGTAGTTTAGTTTCTCTATGTGAAGCATAAATTGGCCATAACTAGGGCATACATAATTTGAGCAACTATATTATTTTAAGTATTCTACATTTGTAAGCTGCCCCATAGATTATCTGTCCAATAATTCTTGTCAGTTCGTGGACTAGGAGTATGAAAAGAAAATTCACTTTGTGCAAATAGGCATCCAAAATTCCCTTATTGTTATTACCTACATAGTTATTAATGTAAAAGTAATTAATTGGCAGTTTTATTAGAAACAATCACAATTATATAACCAATAACGTTGGTCGTCTACCAAAAGGAGACTAACATTACTATTAGCACAAACATTTTCAGTTTTTGTTTTTTTCTTCGTTTAACGTTTACAAAATTACCTGGAAAGAGCCAGGACTGTAGAAATTATTGCGGCCAATAATAATTAGTATTCCCAACTAACTGCTAGTTACACACTAAAAGACCAATACGGGGAACATAATGGATAGACTTACGTTGACGACTGTACGTCTTACATCATTCTCATTATTTTTTGTCGTTCATCTTAACTGTACCTGTACGGGTCTACAAACCTGTACACTTCGTCCAGAGTAGGGGTCGTACGGTTTAATTCCATATTATAATTAAGTCCTCCAAGGATTTTTTTTTGTTTCCTCGTTGATTTTTCTGACTACTTTTAAAGTTGTGTCACTTAATTACAACTAACTTGTCATAATGGAATGAGAGGCAAAAAGTCCCAAAGAGATAAAAAGACCTAGGGAGGCAAAAAGTCCAAAGAAGGTAAATCGTTCTCCTGAAGGAGACAAAAAGTTTAAAGGATTGCGGCGTGGACTTTTTGCCTCTTCCGGACTTTTTACCTCTTCTTTCGGGGATTTTTGCCTCTACTGGTCGTTTTGCCTCCTTGCTAAGGACTTTTGCTAAGGACTAGCAAAGGGAATAGGGAAGTACAATGAATGGTACTCCGTAGGTCATTGCTATAATGATAAGTTCGCACATCTTGTTCTTCTTAAAGTTGTTGTGCCGAAAGTACTTGTCTGGAATTATAAAAGATTTAATTGCAGGACGATTAATTTAAGAATTTTTTAAAGTTAAGCTTTTTAATACAGAGATTTGCGAACATGCAAAAATAAGTTTACAGTTTCCGAAAATGTGGCGTAATTGGGTTCTTTCAAAACATGTCTCCACAACTTCGCATTCAAGTCTACTGTCAACGGATTTTCAGACAGACAAACAAACATTTTATTTGTTAATGGTTAAGTAGAAAATTATCTAATTATTTCTGGAGATACTACCACCTATTACTCGGCATAACAACCATTGAATTTAAGAAAAATCCTATACATTACATAGCACCAGCACCATAATGGAAATAAATATAGTAAAAGCAGATCTATTTACGTTAGGTAACTTAAACGACAGGGATTATATAAACGACTACAAAATTGTTAATCGAAACTGAATAATTTATGATAATATTACAGCAAGCTCATTTTTGTTGTTTTTTACATTAACCCCTAAACTGGTGACACTGATCCAATTGCATCACGGAATATAATTGTGTTTTCCTTATATTTAGGATGATGATATTTATTCGGAATGGTAAGTTTGGGGAATGCGGTCAAAGTGTTTGATTTCTGGAAAAGTCTAACCATTAGGGATAGAGATATTGTCAAAAACACGAAACGCGAGTGCTAAAAATTTCACCTAATAAAATTGTTTACCATATAGTTTGCAGCGAAAGCTAAAGGTTGTGGCGTATTCTATTGAGCATGGGTTGTCTACTGTTGTTTAAAAACATTTCAGCACAAAAATTCAAATTTTGAGGAGATCCGTGAAAAAAAACATGGGGAAAAAGGGCCTTTCTTAATAATTTCACAAAAATCAAAGCCAAATTTGGCGCTAGTACCCACTTGTGTAGAATTGTTAGACCTTTCGAGCAGTGTGCCACGCGTAACTGTTGCTCAAAAACTGTAGCGCCAGGAGCAAAGACAGGCATATGCAACAACGACAAAAGAGATTTGGGAACAAACTCCTGTAGGTCACACTTCCGCCAGTATGTGAGATACGGGAAAGCGTTGCATTAGGCAAATGTTGGGACAGCGTTCTCATATTTAAATCCGTTTTTGTGGTGGCGCTAAGTGTAGTACTTTAGACGTGACATCAATTTTAAGAAAGTGAAAAAGTAACGTTCATACAACTATTTTCTCAGTAGAAAAAGTGGGTTGGAAAAAACAGTGGCGCACGGCTGGAATACAAAAATAGAAAATGTTATTTTATAAAATTTTAGGTATGAGAAATTTGGGCAAAGCAAACGAAAAAATGTACATATTGGCGAAATACATTAGTCTGCTATCTTGTTTTTTTTTAAACTTGAGATGTAACGCGCAATGCGGGGGTGAAATTTGAAAATATGTTCCCCGTTTAGGGGTTAATTAGATTGTTGTGACACGAATTACCTTAATGAATTGCTGCGTAAGTTGCAAGTTTTCTCTTGCGAGGTTTCTCGGTATTTGGAATTGCTTATCGCTATTCAAAGACATAATTAGTAGTGATAAAGACATAGTTACTTGCCTATCCAAGGCATAATTGACAGCAGCTTTTATTTCGTTTGTTTCTTTTAGGATAATACTACCTAATTACTAATAAACAGTATTCGGAGCAGCACTAATCACACTGAAAAAAAGCTATAGAATTGTAAATACATAACCAACTCAATAGTATCCTGAAAACTCTTCAGGCGAGGAGTTTAACTTTTAGTTGCTGAGCTACTGCAAAGCGGGCGAAAATATTTCTTGAAAATTGAAGCGTTGAAATTGAAAACCGTTGACAGCGAAATTGACAGAAGCTAAGTTGTACAGAAAACAAAAATCAAAAATCTTCACAAATCCCTGTATTAAAATGCTTAGTTCTCTAACTCAAAGGAGTCTGCTACTATTTTACAGGTTTGCGTGCAAGATCAATGCACTTCCATTTTGCTGGGACGTAAAAACCAATTCAATGATATTTCAAACACGTAAATCAAAATTGTTTCTGTGGGTATTGAATTTGCTTGTACTTCTGGGTACCCAAATTAATATCTTATTCAGTCTAACTGAAGCTATAGTGACTGGGGATGTTTCTCGAATTGCAGTTGACACGCTTTTCGCACTTAACTTTAATATGCTATTTGTCGTGAGCTTAAACATTGTTCTTGATCGAAAGCAGGTTCTGTGTTTTGTAAACCAGTTTTATAAATTCAATTTAAAGTTTCAAGGTAAGTAAGTTGTACTTCGTAACCCAAGATTAAATAATAATACACAAAATATTTTATTGTAAACTTCCTGCAAACTAAATCTTCTGTGATAACTTCTGTTTCCAGACAAATACTTTCGGCACAACAATCCTAGAAAGAGCAAGATCTGTGAACTTATTATCGTAGTAATGATCTACGGATTACCATTCAATGTACTTCCCTTTGCTAGTTTGTGCATTGCTCGTCCGGACGATCATCGCTACCTCCATTACTTTATTCCATCAAAATACAAATCATGGGCAACAGTTACACTTTACTTTCTATTCGAGTACAATCGAATTCTTTGTCTTAGTTGTAATGGTTTATTTTATATGTTTCTTATTTTAATTCATTCAAACTGTTCAAAACTATGGCTCCGATTTTCTTCTAAAGGGAAGCAGCGCTATTTTGGTTTGCGTCGAAACATTAGTAGAAATGAAGCCATATTGATTTACAGAGGGCTTCAACTTCTAAACATTATGTTCAACAACATTTGCTCGCAGATGGTGTTACCTTCTTACATATTTACCACAATTTTTAATCACTCACTAGGACTGTACGGGACAATTACGCTGTACAGTTCCTTTCACTCACTATTATTTGTTATGTTCCCCCTGTTAATTTGCTCTGGAATAACATGTGAGTACGTGATGTGTAACCTACTGGGTAGTATTAAATGTTGGTCACAAAAGTTTCTACTGTCCTGGCTTCTTCCGGATAAATTCGTGGACATTGAACGACGCCAAATTAAAACGCTGGAAGCTATGGGTGCAAAGGTTAGCAACGTTTTTGTAGTGAAACGAGCAACGTTCTT
>JAQFZC010008171.1:0-10420 GCA_034695205.1 Dicyrtoma fusca | reverse complement strand
TTAGGTAGTTTCTAGTTAACGAAGCATGGTTTTGAAAATGCTAGTTTCTAGTTTTGACCTTTTTGAAAATGCTAGTTACCTAGTAGTTTTGACCTTTTTGAAAATGCTAGTTACCTAGTAGTTTTGACCTTTTTGAAAATGCTAGTTTCTAGTTTTGGCAGTATAGAAAATGCTAGTTTCTAGTTTTAACCTTTTTGAAAATGCTAGTTAGTAGTTTTGACCTTTTTGAAAAAGCTAGTTTCCAGTTTTGACCCTTTTGAAAATGCTAGGTTCTAGTTTTGACTTTTTTGAAAATGCTAAGTTTCTAGTTCTGCTTGCGTTCAAAAATGTCAATTGTATTGACCTTTCTGAAAGTGTCAATGTGTAGTATAGCTACTAAGCAATTTCATTGGTTGGCCAGTTCCGAATTCCGAAAAGATTAAACAAAAAGTAAATTTATCTTCAAAATGGTTCTGTTGTCCGTTGTTGATTGCATTTATAGAATCAATTACGAACTAAGTAATCAGCACTATTTTTTAATATATACTAGGTTACTATTAGTTTGCTTGTAATAAACTTACCAGAATTAAATCACTGTTAATATTTTCAACCATTTCTGTCCCAGAATTTGAGCAGCTTTCCTGGGACGATTCGGCATCACCTAAGGGATCTCGTTGATTCTGACATTTATCCTTATCCTCGGGCTTAAAAATTTGCTGAATCTTCTCAGTTACCAGTGACACATAGGAAGATTCTTTCCTCACACTTTTAAAGAGCGTGTATGATTTGTACAGATCCTGAAGGATTAATGAGCATGTCAGGCAGACTGGAAGGTCATTGTTGTACTTATTATTTTTACAATTTCCGGTTGATGTGTTGGACTTGGTTGGGACGTCGTAGCAACTTTCGTACAACTCAAAATTAAATAAGTCTCTCAAGGCCGTCATGACTGACACTTGCTCACAAGTCACAATGCCATCATAGTCACCATTCTGTTTGGCAGGGACGTGGACCAAAATGTCAATTTTGTAGATTTTGTAGCAACTTTTGATGTGTCGCAGACTGCAGGAGCAGTTGGCACAGTAGTTGCCGTCGATGAGAACGGAATCACCCATGGTTTTAATGTTATTTTATTTTGTGAGCTGGGCTGTCAGCTGCTGTCATGGACAGAGCAGACCAACTAGTAGGGTCAAAGGTCAGGTCAACCGCGATTATTATTTTCTTTTTATAATTATAAAACCACCCTATTTTTCTTTTTCGTTCGTTTTAGCCCAGTTCATGTTCGTTCGTCGTTAAGCCGATGCATTGCATTTTGCATTTGCTTGCATTAGAAAGTGTCGCGCTACATTCTTTTGCTGCTGCAAGAGAATCTACTTGCCGGCAATCTGCTGCAATAAGCAAATAACTTTTTATTATTTTTATTAAGTATTTTTTGTATTCTGTAATTTCCTTTAAGTAAGTACATACTAAAATTTAAAATCCATTTCGGAACACCCTAGAATACGACATGTAAACCTTATTACAACGGCAATATGTAGATTGTCACCTTTAAAAAAATGTCGGTTTGTAGTTTTGATGACTTTTTTGAAAATGTTAGTAGGTATGTATCTTGTTTTATGCCATTTGAATATTTTAGTTTGTAGTTTTGACTTTTTTGAAAATGTCAATATCTTGTTTTATGCCTTTTGAAAAATGTTGTTTTGTAGTTTTGACTTTTTTTAAAATGTCAATATCTCGTTTTGTGCCTTTTGAAAAATGTTATTTTGTAGTTTTGACTTTTTTGAAAACGTAAATATCTTGTTTTATTCCTTTTGAAAATGCTAATATCGTGTTTTATGCCTTTAGACCATGTTAATATCGTGTTTTATGCCTTTAGAACATGTTAATATCGTGTTTTATGCTTTTTGAAAATGGTAGTATCTTGTTTTGTGAGTTTTGAAAATGTCAAAATCTTGTTTTATACTGCTTTTTGAAGATGTTAATGACTTGCTCCGATTTGTTTTTTGAAAATGAAATGTGTAGTACAGCATACACGTATATAAACCCTATTAAAGCATTCACTGCATATTTTCGTTGTTTGTCAGGTCGAAAAGCATAGTAAATAGCACACAATTTTTGTCTAAATTCGTAGAATTCTTATTGCTGGAGCTCAAATGTCATTTTGCAAAACAAAATTAAACGTCAAGGACAGTCAACCGTCGCAATAAAGAAAAATATAATATTTTATTTCCTTCACACGGTTGCATTGAGCTCATGCTTGAATAGTGATACCTATATTTGTATACATTTTGTAATGCAACTGTGGGCAGGTTAAATACTTAAATCACTGTCATAGGATGTATGGATGGTTGGAATCTTTAAAAATCCCGTCTCTACCTTTTAATGTTTAATGTTTACGTAAATTATAAATGTGACGCGCTCAGATGAAGATGAAGACGATGGATTCGATTACAAGTACCTATGCAAATCCGTACGTACAGCCGATGTTCTTTCAACGAAGCAAATTCCAGTCGTTCTCAATCAAGTCGTGTTTTGAATTTTAAGCTGGTTGGAATCCAACCAGTTTTCTCTCCTGACAGTTCAAGTTCTTCAAGAAAAAAATTACTTGTCTTTACACTGCGAGTGAAGTTCGAAGGTGAGGCAAGCACTGCACTGGAGCTGAATTTTTGTTCAGTACGGTAGTTACTGGAGAAGGCTTACAAATACTCGAATTTTCTTTACGATTTTCGGGCGTAAATATCTATTTTCAATAAAAATGGGCACTGAAGATCAAAAAGTGATTTTATACTCTTATTTTCGAAGCTCCTGTGCATGGAGGGTTCGCATTGGTACGTAACATTTAATTTCAAAGTTTCAAATAAAACTATGTATGTATAGTATTATAAATTACTATTTATTGTAAAGTACATAGGTAATCTATATTTAATTAATTTAATAAGATTATTTTAACTGGCTATTAAACTGTGTTGTGTGACTGTGTCATTCCAGCTTTGGCTATTAAAGGCATCGAATATGAGTACAGAAGCATCCACTTGCTCAAGAAGGAACAGGTGGGGGATGATTACTTGAAAGTGAATCCTATGGGGCAGGTACCTGCTCTCATCATGGATGGACACACAATCCTTCAATCAGTATGTTTATTATTTCTTATACAAAATTATTAAAATACTATTTTATAAAAGGTCTCTAATCTAAACGCAGATACCCACTTTATTCTGCATCCGATTTACGATTATTCTGAATACTAATTGCGTTATGCGTTACATAAACCAGGTTGCTATTCTTGAATACTTGGAGGAAACACGCCCTGAGATTCCTTTGCTGCCCAAGGATGCTTATGAAAGAGTTAAAGTAATATAGCAGAGTAATAAATTGTTGTATCTACTAGACTTATTAACCTAATGTAAAGCTCATTTCAAATTTACAAGTACAATACAATGTACAATCATTGTAATTTTAATTTTGAAGGTTCGAGAGATCGTGGAGATGATAAATGCGGGTATCCAACCTATTTCCAACTTGGGCACAATGTTAAAGCATTCGGATGATGAAGGGGAAAGACTGCGTTGGTCGCAATATTGGGTTGTGAGAGGATTTGATGGTAGATGCCTTAATAATTATTCAACACAGTTATGTACATACGTTTTTAATTATTTACTGTGTAAGTGTGTGGGTACATTAGTAATACTAAGAGTTCATTATTTTTTTATAGCTTTAGAGAAAATCTTAGTACAGCGTGCTGGTACGTACTGCGTTGGAGATTCTTTGACTTTGGCCGATCTTTGCTTGGTTCCTCAAGTTGCTAACGCTGTCAGGTAAACTACCAACGCTGTTTTGCTATTCTTGTAATTTGTACAGAATGCACAAAAATAGACGTTAGTTCTGCCTTTGAATAAATTGTTTTTTAATTCAAAATTTAGTACTTTTATTCTAAATTATTTTATTTTGTTGTTTTTCTTGTACACATATCCTCAGGTGGAAGGTCGACCTGTCGTCGTATCCCACAATTTCCAGGATAAATGAGACGCTTTCCCAACTAGAAGCATTTAAAGTAGCTCATGCCTTCAGTCAGCCTGATTGCCCCGAAGAGCTACGAATCTAACTGATGAAGCTGACCTTTCAACCTAATTAACGAGGAACTTTGACATTACAATGTATTTTCAACTATCTGTGTATTCTACTCATAAATTCATATTTACTAGAATAATATCACAAAATAATTCGAAATATTAATATTTCTTCATTTTAAGTGGATAACTTTTACTAGGTACTTAGACGGAGTTACAGTTATTGTCAAAAACTAATTCACATGGTATGATACAATAACTCTATTATACTATTATTAATAAACATATGAACATATTCATATTTAAGGAAAACTGTTTCTTTTTTGGAAATTCATACAAAGTGCATAAGTACAGAATCAAAGTGAAATCAAATATGACATCCAAAATCAAATCTATATAGGGACCTGCCTAAACTTAACCTAACACAGCACAGTAATTAAGTCAATACATGAGTAGAACTTTTATTTTTGGTTTATTTACTGTTAGGTTGTGAGTAGCTAACTTTAAAACTCGTTCAAGTTTAATATTTACATTATAGTACCGTAAGTGCTCCTTGCACGAAGAAGTAATAAAATTATAATAAATTATTAAAGTCTCAGACTTGAATTCGACTGGACACTGCATAGATCTGCTGGGCTTCAAAGGATTAGGTAAAGTTGAAAGTGTTAAGATACGATACAATAATTTACAGGATTGATTATTTAACGTGAAAGCTAAAACATATTTTAAATAAGTGGCTATTTTCTCAAGGCAAAAATGAAGATGATTTCACGGGTACGTTAATTTTACTTTATTAATTAATTACTTACAATTTCTTTTATTATCTTAATTGATTGGCGATCTCGTACGTCCACGAATACTAATAATCAGTGTACTAACTGTTATTACATATATTATTTCTCTGTGAATTCTAGGAAACTTGGATTGGACTGGCACTGCTCGTCGTAAGTTTGTCATTACCATCCAGTGGGGATGAGGCCATTATTAAAAGTGGCACTAATATCACCACGGTCACGGTGTCCAAGGAGCCCCTAACAACAGACTCTAAAGGTAACCATACTCGCTTTTCAAACTTTGAAACTTTGAATGTTTTGAGTAAAATATTTTTTCATTAGTTTTTCATTTGTCACATTTTTCTTTATTATGTTCTAGTGTCTATACCAACGGCCCCAGCTATACCTTTTTCTCACATTTTCCCCTGGGGGTTCCCATCATTTCCACAAGCACCAACAGATCTCAGCCAAATTGTCAATATGAACGGTCAGGGTCTACCAAGTCTACCTACACCTAATCTAGGAACGTTTGTTCCGTATCTCCCGAATGTCCCGGACCTTTCTTTAGTAGGTTAAGTGAAATTTAGCTTTTTCAGTGGATAAAATCGGCTACCTACCTACTATTAATAAATTATTAATAACAATATTAAGAATCATAATATAAAAATGTAAGAAATAGCTAAAGACTGCCACAGCCACGGAAAGCAAAATCATTAACCATTAATACCATTATCATTACTTTTCTAAACCTATTTTGAATTGTAAACATGTTGGAGTTATGTATTTATTAAAATAAAATGTTGAACTATTGAATGCTTCTCATGCTGAAGGTAAATGCTGCTCTGCTGCATTAACTAATAATAATTGTGACTGTTTTTATTTATTTAGAATAATTTAATCTTGTCGTAAGGTATTTAAAAAATAATAAAAATAAAAACATACAAAACGAGTGCAGGCTACAGACACCTGCAGGATTCAAAGGAAAAAAGTCTAATTTAATTCTGAATTGCGGGAAGCCGCGTGTACAAAGTACAATCGACAGTAGTGCAGTGTGCAGTGCAGTGCAAAGTTCGCTTTTGACGAGAAATTCTTTTTTTTTTAGTTGGATTGAAGCCTGTAGTTGATAGTTGGCTTCATATTCAATGTCAAAATATAATCAATATCGTAGTTAATATTTAATTAATATGGACCACTTTGCCATTGTGTACTTGGTTACGATACGTGGTTACCTTACTCACGACGATTATTTACATCGATTTGGAAAAAGTGGGCCGTCAACCGTCAGCCGAGACCAACAGAATTCAGAACAGAACACCGAAATAGCAAAATAGCATTACTATTACTATAGGTAGGTGTAGTGTAGTTGTAGGTTGGTCATTAATAGTTTAGTGCTTTAAAATTGTGACTAGTAGTGTGAAAGCGTAAAAGGTGGTTTTGCTCTTTTTGAAAAGCATAAAAAGTCTTTGGCGATTTTTAAAATACTTTAAAAGGCTCTATTGGGCACTTGAAAGGAACTTCAACTTTGAACTTCATCCCAGTTGCCTACACTTGAATGAATACTCGTGCATCGTGATTTAAGTTAAATTGCCTGATGTCTAGTCTACCTTTGGACGTGTTTGTCTATCTAGTATGAAACTCTATATTTATTAATATCCAGATAAATAAGTAATTTATTTATAAATAAAACTAACGAAGATGTCGTTTCGAACTGGAAGTGAAGGTTTTTGGACAATATTTTTGATACCACTTGCAATTTTCTTGCAAGATGAGCAACGAGTGTACAAGCCGATTTTAATTATTCTCACCTTAAATTCGGTGATTCTAGCTCTCTTTGAAGTGACGAAACAAACATTTCAGGGGCTTCTCTCCGAATTTCAAAAAATCAATTTTTTCTTCTCTGCTCTCACCTTTGTGTATTGTACGACGAAAGGAGGTAAGCTATTTACCTAATTAAAATGTGTAAATTAAATCATTACTTTAGAGGAGGCATAATTCATAAATCATTTTAATTTTATTGGTTTGTGATTATCAATTTTTATTTTTAGGGGATCCATACGTGTTCTTCTCATACATTGCGGTCAACTTTGCATTCCCTCATATGTTCACGACTCTCACAAGAATGTTTCCAAAAAGTTTCACCTTTGGGGAAGCCATCATAATATGTCAAGCATTCTTCACAGTGTTTTGGGCTGCCACGATGACCATGCTAAATGTAACTACCAGTGTCAGTGTGCTGTCTCATACAGCTCTGACTATTTTCTTTGGACATGTAAGTCAAGATTTGATCGTATTTTCGTGTTTATACTTTTCTGCGATTTAATTAGTATTTTACTTGTTGCTAAAGCTCAATCCAAAAAGTTAAACTTGCTGACTGGTTCTTAAATTATTTGTACTGTCCAACTTATTTTATAACTTTGTTTTGTATTAACTTTTTATAGCTGGGTTTTCTGGTCTGCATAATACTCAACCGCGCATTGCTGTTCATTCGAAAGCCAATGAAGTTTTCATTCTTGGACTCCGTGTTTTTTGTGTGGGCTGTGTGGTCAATCGCTGAGTTCTTGTTCCAATGCTCATTCTCAGAAATTCGATTTCTTGCGGAGTGGTTCGTACAACTGCTTGCAACTGGAATTCGGGTAACATTTATATATATTTATGAATCGAATCAGTTTAATGAGGCGCTCTTTTTATCAGATAGGAAAGGAATAATAAATAGTACCCCTTAATTTTGTTTTATTTAGGCTAAATTGATTGTATTCTGGCTCATTCTCACTGTCGCGTCGCTCGGTTTCGCATCCATCAAAATCTTAAGCGAGTCACAGGCCAATACGAGAGATCGAAAATATTTTCACTTCATTATGGTCATGGTCTTTGTTCCGGGGATTTTATTGGATTTCAGTCTCATTTATATTGCAAGTATAGCTGCTACTTGTGCATTCATCATTCTCGAGGTAAGTTAGTGGAGCATCAGCAGAAGCACAAAACACTTTGAATAGTATTTTACTTGTACGATGTGTGTATTTTTGTGTTTATAAATGGAAAGGGTGGGTGAAGGATCAATAAATTTGTAATTTAAACAATTATAGGTTGCTCGTCTCCTTCGACTCAACATATTTAACATTCCTATTGGGGACATCATTGACAATTGTGTGCAAATGTTCCGGGATAGCCAAGATGAAGGAATCATGATTCTTACTCCGATTTACTTAATGGCAGGTTGCTCTCTACCACTCTGGTTTACTCTTGTGGATACTCAGACAAATGTTACAGTGGTTTCTAGTCAACAAGTGGCGGCGGCTCTTGCAGGGATCCTAAGCATTGGTATTGGGGATACATTTGCTAGCATCGGAGGATCAAAGTATGGGCGAACCATGTGGAAAGGTATGTACACTGGGCCGTATGATTACTCATTATTCAGATTTGTAACGATAACAAACTGATCGATTTGGAAATAAGGACGATTTGGATCAACTTCACTTTTGTACTTTCTTTAATTTAGGCAGTCTCAAAACTGTAGAAGGCACAATGTTCTCTATTCTGTCGCAGATCGTCTTCATCCTGTTTCTGTGGATGGCAGGTAATTACAGATTTGCACCATCTTATACCAATAAATTCCACGCAAAAGTTCAGCTAACTCCTTTAATAAATGCGATAAAAGTTTTAGTAATCAGATAAAATTATGTTGGTCAATTTCCTTATTTAACACGATTTGGAAACTAATTGCAGATTTAACTCCGTTCAGCACAAACACAGTCGTAAGTCTTGTTGTAGCATCTGTGGTATGCAGTTTGGTGGAAGCAAAAACGGATCAGATTGACAATTTGGTCCTGCCTCTACTCGGGTACGTTGTGATTGTTGGAGTACAAAGGGTATTGGACTGGTACGCTATATCGACGCACCGGAATTTATTTGATAGTGTTACATAAGTAAGCCACAGAACCACAGTTGGTTAAAATATTTAAAATATAACGGTAATAAAAGTAAGTAGAGATGCAGCGAAGTTGCTACTCGCCCAAAATGCGAGGACGAAGTACTCGCCCTGCATTACTCGCTACTCGCCGAGTACTCGCAGCGAGTAATACTAAATTAGCTGTAGTGTCACAAAATAGCTTTTGTATTTAAAAAATCATGCGCAAAACGTTATTGAACAAAAACGTTGTAGTAGAACCAGAAGTACTTGATTTAGGTACGCTCAACGTTTCCCAAAGGTTTATTATTGTTCTAAGTTCTTAAGTAGTTTAATTCCCATTTTTAGTGCAAAGTATTAGAATAGTTTTTCGAAGAATTTATTCTTATTTAAGCATTGCAATATGCCCAATCATAAAACCTTAAATTACTCGCTGTGGACGAGTAATCATGGCGAGTAACGAGTACTCGTCAAAGGCTGCGAATTTGGCGAGTACGAGTAGCAAGCGAGTACTCGCTGCATCTCTAATATTTTGTAAAACTAAAACAGTGCAGTTTCAAGGTTTTTTGGGGGCTTTTTGGAAAAGGTAATTTTCAGATATTTTGACTTTTTTTTGAAAATGTGGATTTCATAGTTTGACAGTTTTTTAAATGCTATTATCATGTTTTGGAGTGTTTGAAAATGTTCGTTTCATGTTTGACACTTTTTGAAAACGATGATTGTAAGTTTTGACACTTTTTGAAAACGTTAGTTTCAAGTTTCGGCACTTTTTGAAAACGTTAGTTTCAAGTTTTAACACTTTTTGAAAACGTTAGTTTCAAGTTTTGGCACTTTTTGAAAACGTTAGTTTCACGTTTGAAACTTTTTGAAAACGTTAGTTTCACGTTTGAAACTTTTTGAAAACGATGATTGTAAGTTTTGAGACTTTTTGAAAACGTTAGTTTCAAGTTTTGGCACTTTTTGAAAACGTTAGTTTCAAATTTTGGCACTTTTTGAAAACGTTAGTTTTAAGTTTTGGCACTTTTTGAAAACGTTAGTTTCAAGTTTTGGCACTTTTTGAAAACGTTAGTTTCAAGTTTTGGCACTTTTTGTAAACGTTAATTCCAAGTTTTGGCACTTTTTGAAAACAATAATTCCAAGTTTTGACTCTTTTTGAAAACAATAATTCCAAGTTTTGGCACTTTTTGAAAACGTTAGTTTCAAGTTTTGACACTTTTTGAAAACAATAATTCCAAGTTTTGACACTTTTTGAAAACGCACGTTATCAGTTTGAGATTTCTTGAAAAAAATAAATTTCATGCTTTGACTTTTTAAAAACTTTATATTTCCTTTTTTGTTTATTTTGAAACGCTAAATTTTAAGTTTTGGCAATTTTTAAAACTACCTTTTTCTATTAATTTTTTACAACTACCTATTAGTACTATTTTTGCCGTCCTTAGAAGTTGTTCTAGTGAAGAAATATTTGCGAGATCCCTGATCTGTACACATACAACTTTTCCACAGCTATGTATGTGTGAAGTGATCCTTGTCGGCACTTTTCTTTCTCGATTTATTGTTTTCCTTCCATTTATGTTTTTCATTATTGCATTGTATCTCAATAATAAATAATAATAGCTAGTTGTTATACGTATACGTAGTACTATAGCCACAGTTTTCTTCCGTGAATAAAACGTTACTGATACTACGCAGCTCATTTA